>JAXQQM020082514.1:0-18774 GCA_034641835.2 Pinus albicaulis
TGGATTAGGGCTTGCATTTCTAAGCCTTGAATTTCTCCCCTAGTGAACGGGAGAGCTGCTGGCTTCTTCAAAGCTTCGCGTGGGCTGCGCCAGGGATGCCCCCTTTCCCCTCTTCTATTTGTCCTTCAAGCTTCTGTTTTAAGTTTTTATTTAAATAAGGAAATGTATGAGTTGGAAATTCCGGGTCTTTGCATTGCTAGAGGTGTTAGAAACATCAACCATGCTTTGTTCGCTGATGACACTCTATTGTTGGGAGTAGCTTCCTTGCACTCTGCCTCCAAATTCAAAAAGGTTCTTAACAAGTTTTGTGCTGCTTCTGGCAGCATGCTCAATAAAGGAAAATGTCTTATTTATAGCTGGAATATTTCCTCAGCTCTGCTCTCAGCTATTTCTAGGTGCTTTGGTTTTGCATGCTCGAATTCCTGGTCATCTTTCAAATACTTGGGACTCCCAGTTTTCTTCAAATCTACCTTTTGCAAAGACTGGGATCCTCTCATTGACAAATTCAAATCTCGAATTCAGGCCTGGGGCCTCTCGTGGCTGAACTTGGTTGGCAAAACAGTCTTGATCAAATCTGTGCTAAGTAGTTTTCCCATATTAAATTTCTCTGTTTTGTTAGCACCCACTGGTGTTCTTAAGAAGATGGATGATCTCATTAGGCGCTTCTTCTGGAAAGGGGGTAAAAATAATGATCATCGCATCCCCTTGGTGAGCTGGGAGAAGATCTCCCGTCCTGTGATGGAAGGTGGCCTGAATCTGAAATCTCTCCGAGCGCAGAATGCTGCTATGGGTGCCAAAATCATCTGGCGTATGGTCGACATCAGTCTAGGCTGAGTGCAGAAGGCTCTGTGGCATAAATATTTTTCGGGCCCTAGAAAGCGAAGTCTGGACAATCCCAGGTCTATTCCCCGTTCGCATCTGGCCAAAATCTGCATCTCCTCTGCCCCGCTTATCCAACATCACGTGTTTTGGGTGCCTGGGAATGGTAAATTAATTGACCTCTAGCGCGATCGAATTATGTTGAAGCCCCCGCTCGCTGAGACGTCTTCTCTGCTGCCCCTTCGCTTATGGATGACTAATGCGGGTTTAAAAACGGTGTGGGATCTCTCGATATGGTCGGAGAATAGGTGGATCGGTTGGACTGATATTCAGGTGCCTTCTAATTTGAAATTCCAGTGGGACTTACTGCTGTCCCTCCTCCACGGTCGAGCGCCAATTAGCCGCAAGCAAGATGACAAGAGGGGATGGGGTCCCTCTGGCTCCTACACCGTCGCCATGGGTTACAATAAACAGATGGAAATTCCCTATGCTCTCCCGAATCCTGCTGTCTGGAAAGGACTGTGGAAATTAAAAACCATCCCCAAAGTAGACTATTTCTGTTGGCTCATGTGCCATAACAGAAACCTCACCGATGACAGGCTTAAAAAAAGAGGTTTTCATGGCCCTTCCAGGTGCTGGCTGTGCTGGGTGGATGAAGAAAGCATCAACCATATAATGATGAGCTGCAAGTTTGCCGTTGAGGTGTGGCACGAGCTTCTGCCCCCTTGGGGTGATAGTCCTCTTTTACCCAACTCTGTACCTGAGCTTTTTTCCTCATGGTCTTTCATTTTTCCTAGAGGTTCCCCTAAGAACAGCAGACTTGAAGACATCTGGCTTTCGCTCCCCAAATTTGTCTGTTGGCAAATTTGGCTTGAACGAAATAGCAGAACATTCAGGGATAAGGAGCAGCCAGCAAAAATCGTTATTGCTAAAGTTAAGGCTCAACTTAAAGAAAGGTTAGATGACTGCCTTGATGACTCTAATCTTTGCCAGAGAGACAAGGATTGGAGCAGCTTGCTGGGCTTCAATGCTTCGGCTATTCCAAATCATAATAAGATTATGGAAACCTGGCAGATTAGACTAAATGAGAAAGATTTTTCCGCTTGGCTTCATAATCATTCCTCTCCCATCTTGTTCTTCGATGGTGTTGCTAAAGGTAACCCTGGGAAAGCCGGGGCAGGTGGTGTGATAAAAAATTATGAAGGCATGAAGATTCACAGGTTCGCCTGGGGTTTGGATCATTCTTCCAGCATCCAAGCTGAGGCTCTCGCTCTCCTTCAAGGTCTCACGCAAGCTAAAATTATGGGCATCAAAGATCTTGTTGTGGTTGGGGACTCGCAATCTATCATCTAATGCCTGGTTAAGGATGTTGTTCCGAAGGACATCAGATTTTCTAGATTGATGGAGAGAACTACATCTATCTCCAAAATTCTCCAAAAGGTCACTTTTTTTCATGTTCTCAGAGGCAACAACAAAGAAGCTGATCTTGAAGCTAACAAAGCAGCCCTTCTCCCTGCTGGCTCTTTGTCAAATAATGGTCATGAGGAATGGGCTCCCATTCCTTAGTTATCTGCTAGCTTTCTTGTTTTGTTCGTTTCTCCATGTTTTACTGTATCCTTTTACAGTAGTTTGTTTGCATCCACAAAAATGGGAAAATTGTGGATCTTGCTGCAAGGAATATCTGCAAGAATCTAGGGAATAGTCTCAGTTATCTTCTATATTCTGTGACATTAGAGAAAGACATTGAAGCAGGGCTTCACTTTGTAATCTGTTTGAAGGCTTCTTTGCCCAAGATCTAATACAAATCATAACCGTTCTTGTTAAAATAATAATAATAATAATAACAATAATAATAATAATAATTAAAACAAAATTAATTATTGTGCAAAATAAATTATAATGAAATAAAACAAAATAATAAAAATAACATTATTATTGATAATAAACAAATTTCATTTCTTCCAAACCGACCTTAATTTAAATAAATAAATAAAATATTTTTCTTCAAATTACTCTATTTATACCATTATTCTTTTTGCCCTAAATGATCCCAAATCTTTCAAAAGTATTGCACTCACCCCTAATGATGGACTCACTTAAGAAGTCCGAAACGTTGGGTCATTAATACACTTGAATAGGTTATTCCACTATTCTGAAAACTATTTCACTTGTATGGACTCTCTTTTAAAAAAAAAATTAAATTAATATTTAAAAAATTGTTAATAAAATTTACACTGACAACCTAATATGTTATTTTCAAATACAAGTTTTTATGAAGAACTATATAGTAGCTAGTATCTATAGTTTTGTTTAAATTAAAGTAAAAAACTAATAAATAACTAAATTTACATATATCAACAATTGCATTTTGGCAAAAAAAAAAAAAAAAAATGTACTAGCCTTTGATGCATTTATTATTTATTGTTTTTGTCTTTTTATGATTATATGATGATAGTAAATAAAATATTTTAATAAATATTTGCTCAAATAACTTACTATTGAATTTTGTAATAATTTTCCATATCACTGCATTGTGAACTTGGTTTGATAAATTTATAATAAAATGGCATTATAGTTTTTTTTTAAATCATTTAGGTGAATTTGTTGTTATTATTATAAGATGGTATCATTTTTTTTAAAGTCATTCAACCGAGATTGAAAAGGTTATTTTCTTTTTTTTTCCAAAGAAAAAAAAAACGATGTTCAATTAAAACACTTGAAAATGAATTTTTTAATTTTTATTTTACACATGATTTTGTTATTAACTTACATAGAGGACAATAGGAATTGAGTTGAGCACTCTTAAGTGAAAATCAAAGGTGTTGGACGATTAAAGATTTTCAGAGAGGAGAGGAACTCAGAATTGGGATTGTAGTTGATCAAAATCGATTGATTGTGATGGCAACTTATGGTTGGTTTGAATTTTAGTAATTGTAATATTATATTAGTAATTACTTTAAAAAGGTGTAAAGAGTGGTCGATAGAGTTGTTAAATTGGAAAAAATGTTTTTTTGGTTTTCATAATCAAGTAAATAATAATTGATATATTTTAATAGATTTTTTTCATTTTTCTTTTTTTATACAACCGGCATGAAAGTAAATGGTGATATAGTAATGGAGAAGAAGTGGAAGATTGACTTTTGGATGATGCAATTGTCCATAAACTTCACATTGATGTTTAAAAATTGTTGAGCACACACAATATGTAAACTAAAGGCAATTATTAATGTATTTAACATCTTGTAGAACTCACCTGCACAAGGTACAACTTCTTGATGTTCTAACACCATGTGGGCTTATTAATGTTCTAACACCATGTCGCAAGTTCAGATTAGGATATTTAGGCACATTTTTCAGCACTTTGATTCTCATTTACTGTATTTAGGCACCCACTCAACCAACCAACCCTTAGCTTGGCAATAAAATTCATGAACATCATTTATAATTTAAAAGACAATGCAAGACAAAAAAGAATAACTGACATCCTATGTTATGCACACAATGTTTAAAAAATAATTGTAAATATTTTTTACTTAACATTTGTTTTATTTGTTTTTATTAGTAATTATATTTATTTGCATTGTTATATAGTAATAGAATTTTGTGAAAAGGTCTTAAGTGAAGTGGTTTTGTGAACAATTTATTTTCTTAAAAAATATAAAATCATTTTGTAAGAAAGACAAAATCATAGTGCAATTTGTTTTAGAATACACTTTCCAAAATATATTTTAATTATCAGTAATTACTAGGTGGATGATAGATATTTAATTTTCATGGAATATGGACTATGCTATAATATTGATAGTAGCATTCACATATTGAGAGTTAAGATGTCTCTCCAACCTCTTTGTTGGGTTTCTTATTCACCTTTGAGTCAATTTAGATTGAAGGGGGGAGTTTATTAGTGTAGTGTTCCTCTGAGATTAGTGGAATGACCAAAACTTGTGACTTTACAAACTCCATTTTGTTTGAGTGCAATGAATTGCTTAACACCACAAACACTTGTCATTAATTGTGATGATACCAAATCCTTAAACATATTTTTAACATTTCCTTCAAAATTACTCAACACCCCTATCTTATGGGGTAGAATGTATTTTATCATTCAACATCCAATTCAACATTTCAAAAACATGATATCACTTTAAAACACTTAGTATATCTAATTTTCAATATTTAACAAATTAATCAAAAAAATTTAATATTAGTGAATTATAATATATAAGAAGAATAAGCTACATATCAATATTAATCACCAATGTTAAATAAGTAAAAGGACACACAATATAATTCATCCAAAGCAATTTGCACAACGGCTTATTTCCCTTAATTCACCTCAATAGAAAACACTATCTATGTAAGGAGAAAAAATAAGCTTCTTTAAAAAGTCTTTTTATTTTCTACCAAACTATTTGTGTACTTATCAATTCAATAAACATGAGTATGGAATTTAAAAAAAAAATGGTTCTAGAAACCATCCCAAATCACTCAAAATCCATTGTTTTAACTTCATTAAGTAAAAAAAATGACACTAGTTGTTGACTCAACAGAATGAGACCCTAACTAACACACCCCGTATCTCGACCCTAACTAAATAAGACCGTCACCCTGTATCTCGACTTTTTCAAGCGCTTGGTTGTCTTTATTTATTCATTATTGTTTGTATAAGTTTGGACTTGATTTGTTATATATAACTTACTACTGATTTTAGAGAAAAAGAATATCTATTTGCAGTTATTTAAAAATTTGCAAATAGAAAATATAAATTGTTTTATTTCTTCAAAGCAAAATTACCCAAATTAGTTTTATGTTCAATCTCAAAATAAGTTGAGTGATCCAATATGTTTAATACATTAAAAGACTTAAAAGTTGTAAATTTACTTATACAAAGAAAAAATTTCTATATCCACTTCAGATGTTTGTAACCTTCAACATATTTATATTTACTTCTTGTGTATCATAATATATTTTAATTAAAATTTGAATATTTAACAAAGCTCCTGGAATCTAAGTCTAACTCCTTTGATTATTAATCCAAAATAAAGCCAAAACATATTATTGTGTTTAAAACTTGTTCTCATATACTCATTTAAATTATGCAACAATAAAATTATGGTTCAAATACTTGTGAAAATGAATGAGAAGAAATTTTAAATGAATATCAAAATGTAAGCAATTACAAAGAGGAACTCTTAAGCAACAACAAAAATTCTAATATCAAAACTTGATACAAATAGTTCCACGAGAGAATTTAAGCACCAAAATTAGAACAATTTTAAGGTGAATATCAATATTTCTCGTTTTTTGTAAACTTAAAAGATCCTTTCTATTTTGTATTCAAAAATCAAAATGCAGGTCAGAAAGATATATTACTTTTGGCCTCATCTTGCCCGTAGGAAACCGGGTTTGTTGGTCGTCTTAAAGAGTTATAGGCCATCCAAAACATAAACATCTTCAATTTGTCTCTTACTATCTTTAAGTAACTAATATCAGTATTGCCTTTCATAAACATATAGGAAAAGTAAATGTTATTCGTTATCATCACAAAAAACAAAAATAACTAAGATCAGTCATCAAATGACTCTATTGGAGCCGGATCTTTCACACTGGAGCCATGTCAACCTGGTGCATACTTTGCAGCTGCTTCTCAATTCTCCCCAAGTGGACGCATTAGTGATGCTGGCGCAGGTTAATTTCCTATATGGCCCTGTTGATATCTGCTAGATTTGAGGTTGCTTTAGGGTCTCCCTCAATCTCTTGAACATAAACTATTTCCTTCACCAAAAGGCATTTCAGTAAGCAATAGGTGCGAATTGAGTGATGAAATAAGGATAATCTACTCCAAGTATTTCCAGGGTCTATAATCATAGGATTCAGTTCTTCCTCAGCCATGTCAACCTCCTCCTCTTGCTTGGCTCTTGCATCGTGCTCCTACCTGTGAATCAAGGACTTAATGTAGCATGGTGTACCATTCGAGTATGTTTGGAATAGATTCTCCATTACTTCTTTGCCAAAATTTTTGCCGGGCAGATTTTGGAAGCTTGGCTTTCCCTTTCTCCTTTGCATCTTTCTTTACCGACTGGCCTTTCACCATTTTCTTCTAGTTTCGGTCTTCCAGAAAATTTCTCTGCAGGAAGGAGTTGCTTGGAAGACTTGTAACAGTACACATCATGACAAGTTTAAAGCAGCCCGAGAGATTAACAAAATGACGGAGTAACAGGGCCTGGATACCTCCATCTGCATACAGTGACTGCAACTTTGAAAGATTTAGAAGACTCAACTTGAAAATAGACAACGCTCCTGAGCAGACCAGGAAACTACAATAGAAGACCTCACCCAATACAGAGAGTTACAGACCTAGCTCCGCTTTCCCATAGTAACCCATACCCAGGTAATCTCGCCATAATTACTAACAATTTTACCCTTAATCATAGAAAATTTGCATTGATAATTCCTTCGGACTATTTATTTTGAAATCAATATATAAACAAATTTAAATTCGGTGAGTATTTCCATATTCAAACTCCTAAAATGGTGATTATTTGTTTAATCATAGAGGATGGCTTGAAATTTCACATAAACTTCTCTTACTTTATTTTGGTCTTACTATTTTTACTTTCTAATATTACATATATATTTACTATTTTCACATTGTTATATATATATATATATATATATATATATATATATTATTCTCTATTTTATATTAGTTATATATATAGTTGATATTGAATCATTTTACTTAATATGATTATTGAAATATTTTATCTATGATCCATATTAATTTTTTTATTATTTTAATATTTGCTAAATGTCACATTAAAAACTTATTTACTGTGCTAATTAATTTTTTTTACTTTTAATTACATTTTTGGGCATTGAAATATTTTTATTTTATTTTGTTATAGTTGACATTGTACTTTTAGATAATATTCTATTTTTATTTTAAAAGGGACACCTATAAACTCTCTCTTCAACATGGACATAATCACACATTTCCCTCATACTAGGGTATTGGTTTGTAAAATGAGCCTCTCGACACAATAAAAAAATATAATTATTTGTTCAAGTATTTGCAAATAACATGTTACTTAAATTATCTCATTGGAGTCGCATGAAATATTGATATTCACCCCTCGATTGGGGTGCCAACTGTCAATTCAAGAGGCACGACACGGTGATAGGGTGAGGGTACGTGGTGGAGGCATGCGAAGGCCGCCACACCAAAATCGAGGATGACGAGTGCACATCGGGATGGGAGGCTCCACCCGCGGAGAGTTATGAATGCATTACTTAGTAATGCAAAACAACCCAACGAGGCAGGTGGGTTGTCAGGAATGTTTTGGAATGTGTGCCGCCAGCATGTGCTGTGGGAATGAGATATTTTTGTTCCCCTTACCATTTTTTGGTTGTTTGTCTTCAGTCACGCGTAGAGATATAGTGAGCATTTCAGCGGTTGGGGGAGAACTCTGCAACCTGCAACGTATCGTCGCCATCGGTATGTACCTAATTCTCCGTTCATAATTTCCATGAAACGAGTCTCTGGGTTTCGCTCCATGAAAAGAAAGATTTTGGTTTTCCTCGATTACCTGCACCTATTTCATTCCACCGCAAATGTATTACCTATGTTTCGTAGTTAAATCTCCTATCAATATTTCCATGCAACAAGCTTATGGTTTTAGGTTTAGTTCCTTGAATTTTCTGGTTAATTGTAGAACTTTGGCTTCTCGGGACTTAGAAATTCTCATTGTGGTTAGTCTAGAATGGGTCGATTTAAAGGAGTTTTGTGCTCAATACTCCAGTGAAGGAGCTCTGGTAGGAACATATTGTATCTTTTCTCATGCAAAAGGAATCGTTTAGAATTTCCTCCTCCACATTGCGGCCTAGTTTAATGCTTTTGTCTAGCTAGAATCTTGTTTACGTTCTATATGGTATTCTTGGCTTTATAGGCTCTACTGTGATGCTGCATGGAGTTGTAAGGACCCGACAGTTCACTGTATGGACCTTGCATGGCACTATTTCGATTTTCATTTTGCCCAATTTGGGCTCTCTGTTCTTTTTTCGTACATGTCTCTGCATGGCCACAATTTGTATTATAATCATTAATGGTGGGAAATAGGCCGTATGGCGTCTAACGATGTTAATTTGGGGGGTGGCAAGGTAAAGGGTAGCAAAAAAGTTTTGGGTTGTCAGTGGGTCAGTCATGTTGGTAGTTTTGTCACTTTTCGTTATATAACTAATGGGTGAAAATCTGAAGTTGGCTTACACTTTTGTGAGAAACGGGGACGGAAATTTTGTTTTCTCAATAATTCGGCCAAACTTTCGAAATTAGTTCGGCTAAAATCATTCTACCGTTTACATTGATGACGTACTAACAGCGTGGGAAAACAGATTTTTGGCTGGAGATGGGAAAACTGGCAACAAAAGTTCGACTGAACTTATATTTTATAAATATATCGGCCCACAAAATTTTATAGGTTTCTTGTTCACATCTGTCTCGCACGTCTGTCTGTATATGTGTTGTTGTTGCTCTGTTGCGCTCTGTCTATCTAGGTGATTTTTGTTGATTTGCAGTTGCAGTTGCTCTTTTTTTTGTAATTTTATTTTGTTGATTTTTTTTTGTTTGATTTTAATTTAATTTTTTTGTTCACGGGGAATTTGGTGACGTCTTCAGGGATCTCCCAGCTTCGTCCTTGTTGCGGCTTCGTCTGTGAATTTCTACGAATATCCAGGTATGAAACCGAATTCCTGTGCGCCATACACTAGGAATTTTAATGTAAGAAATTATTTTGCTGAAATTTAAAGTAAGGTTTAATCCTACATTAAAAAAAAAACTATTAAACATGACGATTAGTGATTTTCCCGCTGGCTTCAGAAGCAGTGTGTAGCTCCCTTGTTCTCTAAACATGAAGACGTAGTAATTCTTCTATATATTTTCGTTCGGGTGATTGTTCTGCAATCAGATGTGGAAAATCAATAGCTAGTATTTCTTCTTCTTTTTTTCAAGCAGAAAAAAATATAGCTTATATAATGTGCCAGTTCATATTACTAACTTGAAACTTTCATACATAAATCTTCATTGATAAGTCTGTTTGATAAAAAACTAACATTCCTTAACTATTCTATCATCTGTGATATAGTTCCAATAGTTGTCATCATTTGTACTTGTGATATTATAGTTAAAAACGTGATGATTCTTAGTTCTACAGCCTCTCAAAGTATGCTGCCTTCTTAATTTAGATTGCCCCAATCTCCATTTGATAGAGTCATCATCAACATAACCGTTTATATCGTCATCATCGTCATCATTGTTTGTCTCATGTTCAACTGATTCTTCTAGAACATCTTCTATCTCATTATCATGGGTTATCTCATCAACGTCCTCTATAACAGCTTCTTGTGTTTGATTATCGATAAATTGTACATTTTTCAGATGAAACCCATAAATCATGCATAATATTTGGGAAGGAAAATAATAATAAAAATTGGAAAATCAGTAGCTAGTATTTTTTTTTTTTTTTAAATTTTTAAATTATTTATTATTTTATTTATTTATTTTTCAAACAGAAAAAACTCTGGCTTATATAATGTGCCATTTCATATTACTAACTTGAAATTTTCATACATAAATCTTCATTGATAAGTCTGTTTGATAAAAACCTAACATTCCTTAACTATTATATCATCTGTGATATAGTTCCAATAGTTGTCATCATTTGTACTTGTGATATTACAATTAAAAACATGATGATTCTTAGTTCTGCAGCCTCTCAAAGTACGCTGCCTGCTAATTTAGATTGCCCCAATCTCCATTCGATAGATTCATCATCAACATAATTGTTTGTATTGTCATCATCGTCATCATTGTTTGTCTCATGTTCCACTGATTCTTTTGGAACATATTCTATCTCATTATCATGGGTTATCTCAACAACATCCTCTATAACAGCTTCTTGTGTCTGATTATCCATAAATTTTACATTTTTCATATGACACCCATAAATCGTGCATACTATTTGGGAAGGAAAATAGTAATAAAAATTGGAAAATCAGTAGCTATTATTATTATTTTTTTCACACAGAAAAAACTTTGGCTTATATAATGTGCTAGTACATATTACTAACTTGAAACTGTCATACATAAATCTTCATTGATAAGTCTGTTTGATAAAAACCTAACATTCCTTAACTATTCTATCATCTGTGATATAGTTCCAGTATTTGTCATCATTTGTACTTGTGATATTACAGTTAAAAACATGATGATTCTTAGTATTGCATCCTCTCAAAGTACACTTCATGCTAATTTAGATTGTCCCAATCTCCATTTGATAAAGTCATCATCAACATAACTATCTGTATTGTCATCATCATCATCATTGTTTGTCTCATGTTCCACTGATTCTTCTGGAACATCTTCTATCTCATTTTCGTGGGTTATCTCAACAACATCCTCTATAACAACTTCTTGTGTCTGATTATCGATAAATCATACATTTTTTAGATGAAACCCATAAATCGTGCATACTATTTGGGAAGGAAAATAATAATAAAAATCATATAACTCCCAACTACTCCCAGAAAAATAAATTAGCCATAAAAGTTTCCCATTGAAACCAAAAGTTATTTGATACAAAACATAGGTTTTAACCTTATATAGTTAATTGTTTCAAATAGATTCTTAATAAAATGAAAAATATTCAATGTAAAACACATGCATTAACATATAATTGTGATATTTTACCTTCTTTCCAACTTAGTGGACATCCCTCTAGAAAAATCCCTTTTAATGAAGCAGATATATCCATAGTGATCCACTGATATTTTATCACCAACAACTATTCCATTTTGGACTTGTATATCTCAAAACTATGCTCATTGAATTTATGCATCTATATCTTTAAACTACTCAACTTTTTTATTAAACCATAGGAATCATTTCGATATATCTCCCATTTTAATGGGGTCTATCACATTTCGAGAAAAAACACATTAGACATAAAAGTTTCCCATTGAAACCAAAAGTGATTTGATACAAAACATAGGTTTTAAACTTATATCTGTTAATTGTTTCAAATAGATTCTTAATAAAATAAAAAATATCCAATTCAAAACACATGCATTAACATATAATTGTGATATTTGCCCTTCTTTCCAACTTAGTGGACATCCTTCTAGAAAAATCCCTTTTAATGAAGCAGATATATCCATAGTGATCCACTGATATTTGTTCACAAACAACTATTCCATTTTGGACTTTTATATCTCAAAACTATGCTCATTGAATTTATGCATCTATATTTTTAAACTGCTTGAAACTATTTTATTACACCATATGAATCATTTCAATATATCTCCCATTTTAATGGGGTCTATCACATTTCGAGAAAATCACATTAGCCATAAAAGTTTCCCATTGAAACCAAAAGTAATTTGATACAAAGCATAGGTTTTAACTTTATATAGTTAATTGTTTCAAATAGATTCTTAATAAAATGAAAAATATTCAATGTAAAACACATGCACATTAACATATAATTGTGATATTTTTCCTTATTTCCAACTTAGTCCGTCGTTCTAGAAAAATCCCTTTTAATGAAGCAAATATATCCATAGTGATCCACTGATATTTGTTCACCAAAAACTATTCCATTTGAGACTTATATATCTGAACTATGCTCATTGAATTTATGCATCTATATCTTTAAACTACTCAACTATTTTATTACACCATAGGAATCATTTCGATATATCTCCCATTTTAATGGGGTCTATCACATTTCAAGAAAAACACATTAGCCATAAAAGTTTCCCATTGAAACCAAAAGTGATTTGATACAAAACATAGGTTTTAACCAAGTATATAGTTAATTGTTTCAAATATATTCTTAATAAAATGAAAAATATTAAATGTAAAACACATACACATTAACATTTTTTTTTCAGAAAGAAAAAACGTTGTATTATATAACAGTTCATAAGTCAATCATTACATTCTCATCTGTATCTAGTTGAGAAAAACACAATCCATATCACCATAGTGATTCCAGAACGACTTCTAAGAAAGAAAGAAGCCAAAAAGACCATGACGGGATCACAAATTGCGGAGGGAAAAATACCACTCCAATCAAAATTTCCAGACCTTATAAACTGTCTTATACCATCATTGAACATCATATTCATGAAGAACCTGAATCTCATTTTTGTGTGGGTCAGAAGCATCTAAGAAAAGTTACCTTTATCTTTACAATTCAGATTTATAGACCTTCTAAACCATACCAAGTAGCTGTAGGAGAAAAGACGAAACTGGTTCAATTTTGAAGATAATAAAATACAGGCTTGCTTGAAGGTGTATTTGTGGGGAATAAAAGCAGGCTCGCTTGTATTATTTTGGTTCAAAAATCAGGCTTGCTTGATAAACCAACTAAGAAGGCATGCAAGTAGTTGTAGGGAGAAAATGAAACAGGTCGCTTGTGAAGAGAATATAAGCAGGCTCGCTTGCAAGGTGTTCTTGTGTATAATTTTGCAGGCTCGCTTGTAATGATATTATTCAAAATCAGGCTCGCTTGATAAACAAAAAATAGGCTCGATTGAAAAGAGTGTATCTTCAGGCTTGCTTGGGAAAAGTGCCGTGTATATGTTCACATGGAAAGAATAAAAACATAAAGAAGCAGACTGTATTAGAAGCAACAAATACCTGTGTATAAAATATGATATAGAGCATGGCATGAAAAATTGACAAATCCGATGCTTTATGAAGGTTGAATGGATACTATGGAATTGGAATAGAGGTGTTCCAAATTTGTGCCCCATCCCTGAAATGTACCACCTGCATAATCCCAAAAATTGTATTGATACCTCTTTTAGATAGGTCGTCAACCCTCATGTTGTTTTCTCTATAAATGTGAGAGATAGGAGGATTGTCCAATCTGTGCCATAATCTTTGCGTCCCCTTGATCCATCCCTGTAGGTCCAAAATTTTCATATGCTGGCGGCCAGAGATGCAATCAATAATCAGTTTAGAATCTCCATATATATGGATCTCTATCAATTTTAAGTTGACTGCAGCAAGAAGTCCACCCCATAAGGCCATAATCTCTGCTTTGTTTTTGGTCCCCGGACCACCATTCCAATGCAAATGGATCCTCTCTCTTCGAGACAGCTTAATCCAAGCACCACAGCCTGTAATGCCCTCTTTGCATGCACCATCAAAGAAAATTACAGGGATGGATATCTCATGTGGATGAATCCTGTGAGATCCATCCTTCGTCATGATCTGAGGTGGGGTCCATTCCTCAATCCATCTCATTATGGCTATGAATATGTTGGGAAGGAGGAAAGGAGTACCATCGAAAATAAGCCTATTCCTAGCCAGCCAAACCTCCCAGATGAGAAAAAAGGGCAGAGATCTAAACTTGCTATTTAATTTATCCCAGTCTCCAACAACAGAAATAAAGTCATTCGGAACCCAAGTTGGTTTAATTAAATGAACACTGAATAATTTCCATAACTGAAAAACAACAGGGCATCGGAAGAAAATGTGTTGAGTAGATTCCTCCATGTTGCAACATATTGGACATCTGCTAGGCCCAAGTATGGCTCTTTTGATAATGTTATTCCAGGTAAGAATTTTATTTCGCCAGGTAAGCCACCCAAAGAGAATGATTTTAGTGGGAATCTTTCGAAACCAGTATGGGCCAAATATTCGAGTAATCTGACCGGAATATGATTGTGTATTAATACTGCAATATATATCTTTGAAAATAGGTAGGGCCCCATTTGTTGGCCCATCCCATACCACCATATCACCCCCCATAGCATAACTTACTCCGGCTTCCCTTAATGTATCATAGAACTGTTCCCAATCCAAAGCATCCTCATCTTGTAGGCCCAACTGTGCAGCGCTCTTGAAAACTGGAGCCCCAAAAGACCACGAGTGAATAGTTTGTGATAAGAAGAAAATTCCCCTGTGTGCAAGCCTATGAATAAGGCGGGGAGATGGTTTAAAATGCTTGTTAAAACCCTGAATGTTGGTGAAGCCCAACGGAATACGGCTCCCATATCGGAAAGGCCATGTTAACTGATCAACCACATGACCTAGGATCTTCTTGAAGCTGCCCTATATAGTTGAATAGGCCGTAGGAAATGGAAATTCATGGCAAAGAAGTTGATGGAGGGTATCACCCTTAAGATACTTACATTTGATAATATCGTTCCAGATACCAGAACCATTGATGGCGCGTCAGAAAGACTTGATTAGCAGAGATTTATTGAACACCCTTGTGTTCAGGATGCCCCGTCCATCATGAGATTTGCGACGACATAGTATCTCCAGTTTGATGAGGTGGAATTTGTGTGATTTCCCGGTTCCATTCCATAAGAACTGAGAAATTATCCTGTTAATGTTATCAACAATCAGTTCAGGTAAAAAGAACAGATGCCCCCAGAAAACAATTAGTTGTGATAAAATTGCTTGTATCATGATGAGTCTGCCTCCCATAGTCAGCCATCTGTGTGTCCATTTATAGATTTTTTCCCTGAATCTTTCCACCAGCCACAGCCAATCCCTATTCTTGTATCCACACGGTTTGATTATGTAACCGAGATATTGAAAACGATTCAATGCCAGCTTGAAATTGACCCCAAGGAATTCTACAATAAATGCTATTTCATTCATGTCTCCAAAGTCATATAACAGGAAAGATTTGGCTTTGTTAATACTTAATCCTGTGGCAGCGCCAAATCTGATAAGTATGAAATGAACATAGAACCAATTATTTCTAACAAGTCTTCTGAATAGTAACATGTCATCCACAAAAATAGAGTGGGAGGTGGATGTGGAATCCGAGAAATAAAAACCTGATATATAGCCTTTTTGTTCTGCCATGTGCATAGTCTTATTGAAGCCATCCATAATCAATATGAAGATAAGAGGAGACAGAGCGCATCCTTGCCGTAGTCCCCTACCTGCTTCAAAGAATGATGTTGGAATACCATTAATAATAACTACGTATCTAACAGAGGTAATGCATGACATTATCCAGCGAATGATCCTAAGAGGTAGACCAATTTTTAACAACACAAGACGTAGATATGACCAATCCAGAGTGTCATAAGCTTTATACAGGTCTATTTTCATAACCAATGCTTCTCTTTTCTCAGAATGCATAGTGTGTAATATATCTTGTGCTATAGCAATGGCATCATGTATACATCTGCCTTTAAGAAACCCATATTGTTCAAGAGATATGTGTTCAGAGAGGGTCTGCTTTAATCGATTTGCAATTATCTTGGAGGAGATCTTGTACAATAGATTGCAAAGGGAAATCGGTCGGTACTCCCTGAAAGAGGAAGGATCAGCAGTTTTCGGGATGAGAGCGATAAAAGTGGAATTTAAATTTGATGGTATATGTCCAGTAGACCTGAACAACTCAGCCATTTCTGCAATCTCAACACCCATAATATCAAAGAAGAATATAAATAATTCTGATGTCCATCCATCCGGACCCGGACATTTGTCATGAGAAAAGGATTTGAAAACCCTTTCAACCTCTCCAACTGAAATATGTTCATCCAATAGCTTAATATCTTCCTCATCATACATTTTGTTGATGTGATCCAAGATCCATTTTTGGCAACTATCATCAATACTAGGATCCTTTTGGTAAAAGGTCGAGAAATGACTTAGGGCCTCTTTCTAAATGTCAGAAGTAGTGAGCGCAAAACTACCATCCGCTCTCTTAATGCGCCATATAGCATTCCTACACCTTCTATCATTTGCGCATTTATGAAATAATTTTGTGTTTAGATCCCCTTCTGTTAACCAAGTATTTCTGCATTTTAGTTTCCAAGAGATTTCTTCAATGTTAAGGATCTCCTTTTTCCGGTCCCAAAGTGTTTTAAGAATGCCATAAGTCTCTGCATCTGGAAAATTATCCTTGAAACCCATATATATATTCCTCATTTTTTCCTTTATATCACAAAGCTCAGCCTTGAGAGTCTGTTTCTTGTTGATCTCCCATTTTTTGGCCGCCTTCTTCATTTTCTACATTTTGAAATGAAATCGATCCCATCTCGACAGACTGACAAGATCATCCTTACTCAGACAAGACTCCCTTATAAGTTTCACAAAATCTTGGTCCTCCAACCATGCCCGGTTAAATTTATAGTGTAAGCCTTGGGAGTGGTCGCCCACAAGCCATGAGAGAAGGATCGACATATGGTCCGATATGTTTGAGACCAGCACCGAAGATCTGGGCATACCCAGAGTGTTGATGAGACTATCCTTCACCATGGCCCTATCGAGCCTTTTGCCGATATATGCATCGTCCACCCTTTTATTAGTCCACGTGGGGATAATAGGATTAGGGCGGATTTCAACCATGTGATTAGATAAAAACATTCCATTCATATAATCGGGCAGACAATCAATCCTTGCCCTGTCACCCCATATTTCATCAGACTGCAAAGTTGAATTAAAATCACCCATAATAATCAAGTTCTTTAAAGATAAAATCCCCGAGTAATGAAGCTTGTTCCAGAAAGATAAACTGTTTTGATATGGAGCATAAAGATTGATAATGTTAAAAATACCTTCAATACCCCGAATGTAACCAGCCAAAAGAATCCCACCAAAAAAAATGTAGGCTTTGAACTTCGCCCAAAACAGATTCCAGAGAGAAATCATGCCACCTGAGTGTCCATTAGCATCAACTTCCACTGCATGCCAACCTTTTCGAATTCTTAATAAAGCATTGATGGCTTTACCTCGGAGACATATGGTCTCTTGGCATAATATAATACAAGGCTCCTCAGTGGTAAAAAGATTCCGAAGGCAATGTAGTTTGGAGGCGTCACCAATCCCCCGTATATTCATAGAAAGAAGATGGATCATCGTGGGACGTCTGCGGGGTGGCTTGCTCTAAGCGCCCATATATTGTCACTGATATCATCGGCCACTGCAATAGGAATGTCCGTAAAATTATCTTGCTCGCCAGAGAAAAGCGACAATGTTCTGATTTTGCCTCTTGATTGTCGCGGACCATTTTTCTTTTTATTTCTGATAGTGACAATGGAGACATTGGGATGGGGATTGACACCCTCAGGGGAGACAATGGCCTTTTCAAAAATAGTTAGAGCGGCAAGGTCAATATTTGGATTACCCAAAAGTGAGTCTATGTCACTGCTCACCATATTACGTGGGGATTCAGTTAGGTCCACAGGTTCATCTAAAGAAGATGATGATGACAGCGGAGAAAATGATGCAACCGAGTTCCTAATCTCATGTGCATCAGACGGATCCCCAATGAAAAAGTTGGTAGAATTAAATAGAGGAGGGTCCGCCATGGACGCGGGTGTAGGAGAAACACCCCTCATTTTCCGGACACATTCAGTAGGAACCGGTTCATGGCAGGGTGGAGATGGATTAATCTCGTCCTCCCCCCTAATTAGCAGTTTATTAGACACAGAGATAAAATATTCCTTCCCCAACATCAACCTAGGCTCCGGGTTATTAGGCTCAGAAAGAGAGAAATCCCGACCCACCCCGAAATCGGAAGGAACCGTTACAGAGTTAAACAAATCCTGACCCGCCCCATCATCAACCGAAATCGTCCTATCACTATGTCCATATGTAGAAACATATGCGTCATCATCAGAGGATAAAGGGATAGAGTTACCTGAGATAAGTCCGCCCAGAGTACCTGGTGCAGCATTATTTTGTCGACACCCATCCGACCTATTTGTCCCATTACGTCCCACCCGAATACGAAGAGGACAATTATCTCGAAGGCGGCCCATCTTATGGAAAATAAGGCATCTAAATGGAATGCCCCAGAAATCAATTCTTTGGCAATGACGACGTTGTCCCCATATCAGGTCCACGTCCCCGGGCAGACCACCAGCAAAATTCACTTCGACCAAAATCCATGCAATCCTCTTGTAACTTCTCCCCCA
>JAXQQM020077417.1:0-139762 GCA_034641835.2 Pinus albicaulis
CAGTATTACATGGGCATTGTGAGAATAATTGTAAAAATGCGTTATACAAGCCTCTGTGACCAGTGTTGAATTGTGCTTAGACTTATTCCAAGTTAGGAATAGAGTATTGAATGTGGCCAGTCTGCATTCTAGATGAAGGCTATGAGTTAACCAAACTCGGGCGCGCTTGCCCAAGGAGAAATGAAACCATTTTTGCAGAGTAAGGGATTGATATAGCATATCCCTGTTTGAAATTATATATGTATTTATAGATTGGTAGATGAAATCTATTAACAAGGGTTAAAGGGAGTTTCCGCCCTCCTTTGATGACTAACTGGAAACTGTGGTAAGATATTGAGAAATTGACCCTGCATACCCAAACAGATGGAGGATATCCCTCGTGCAAGGGAGGAACTTTGTGATAGAGTTGGGGAAAGGCCCTATGTTAAAGAATCATGGGACGAACATAGAGGATAGGTAACAACCTACGCGTGAATGGAGTTGTGCATTGCAATGAGAATAAGTGCGTGCTGAAATGTTGGAAGTATATAATGAACAGTGGAGCGAAGCCCGCTCGATAAACTGTGTGTGAACTGGAAGCGAGAGTATACAGAGGTTATAACACGAAAGCATCTCACTGAATGAGCTAGTGTGGAACCCTGAGCAAGAGTAGTCGAAGGTTCTATCCTTGTCTGAGATCGTGAATCAAAACAGTGGAAGATGAAACTAAATTAAAGAAAAGCTCTTTAGTTGCTGGAGCGAAGGAATGCTGAAGCGATGGCATGGTATTGAAAAGAAACATTTGACTACAACTGAAACGTTGTTGAAGAGCACGATGGAACCCTGAGGGAAAAGGAGAGGAACCACGAGCGCTGTGAACAGTGACAGTGGGTTTGGAACACTCGACGGTTTTCATCGCACCGCTTTTGTAAGGTAAGCGGTAATTGGAAAAAGAACGTGATTCCACAAGTTGGACGACGCATGGCAACAGCTGGTTTTCGGAAACCATTTTCATCGTGTGTTAAAGCTCGGGGAGGAAATTAATGCGATATCATGCCAAGCCGTTCGATAATCAGTGGCTGGAATCAACGGTCATCGTGATTGTGCGATGTGTGAACTTTAACATGAAGGTGTGTCCGGTGGGTTTACAATATTAATCATTTATTTAAGTTCATAAAATTTGAATGATGGACGTGTGGGGCCAGTGGATTGCAATGTATGTCACCCTGGTTGAATTTATGGGGTTAATATTATAAACCGAGGTTTTACAGTCATGTTAAAAGGGTCGAATCCATACTATAACTAAAGCCTGGGTTTGTATACAAGGAGAGGATTTTAATTGTAATTCGAGCGCATTATAAAGAAGGCCAAGATTATTATATAAGATATATATATATGGTCTGTGTGCGTTGGAATAAAAATACCAAAGAGTATATTAGATGTATTGAGGGTTTATGACCTTTGAAGGAAAACTTCCGCTGCAAGAAGAGTTGTTAGATTTAAAATTGGATAAGTACAAAGGTGTGGCAGGTGTTTTGTCCAGAGAATTTTAATTAATATCTCAAATATCCCATTTGAGATATTAAAGGATTCTGATCTATTTGCTTAATTTTCCAGCTCAGAATAAAATAATGTAGTTATATTTCCTGGATTGGGGAACTAAAATTGTAAAATAGGTATATATATATACAGCAGATACACAACTATAGTGAACTTGGTGAATATGGACCTGACAGAGGTAAACAAAGATTGCAGAGTTGAAGAGATGCGCAACAAAGGGATTCAAAAGTGCAGATAACAGGTGTCCAAGCACAGAAAACTGGAGAATATGCAGAAGACAATGAACAAATTATGCAAGACAGTTGCATGACTGCTACAGAAAGGACAAAACCAGCAAGCCAAGGGCTGAGTGAAGTTTATATATTGAAATTGAAAATGTAAATGTTTAATTGTTTTAAATTGTTTGTGATGCAAAGGAAAGTATCCGAAGGAAAAGAAAAATCCCAATGTAACATTGAAATTTGTACATATTGCTATATTTTTAAATGAAGTGGACAAAGGAATGAGAAGGCAGAAGACAAAAGGTCATGTCTGTCCACTCCAAATTCCTTGTGGAATACAAACAGTCATGTGATGAACTCTATATATAATATTAACTTGATATGTATAGAGAGGTTAGAGAGAGTAAGGATAGAGAATACAGAGTATAGAAGATTGAGGCAGAGAAGATAAGGAAGAGAGGAGAAAAAAGAGATGCTACAGAACAGAGCTGATATCTGAGGTAAATCAGCAAACATTTCTTTAGATAAATTGAGGAAGTTGGAGCTTCCCTATCAAGTTGAAGCTTGATAGCTGTCAGTTGTAGCTGACTGAGGTTGGAGCCTCCTGTAGGTTGGTGCATGTAGAAAAACAGTGGTGAGAGGGATTTGGAGCTTGCCTTTGCATCACAACAATAGTAAGATGTGGTTTTCTCCCTTTATGGGTTTCCACTTACATTTGTTGTCTCTATGTGTGTTGCTTATATGTTGATATGATCCACTCAATCTGTTTATTTGTTTGTTGCTCTCACAATAAGGTTGATGTCACATTAATTTAATACTTGCTGCAACATTTTAAGACTGTTCACATATTAAGCTATAAATAAGTTTGATGAAAATTAAGAAAAAGCTAATGCATGTGTTAAACTGATTCACCCCCCCCCTTTCAGTTTAACCAAAGATTCAACAATTGGTATCAGAGCATGTTCCTTTTGTATCAGTTTAACAACTGAAAGGAGATCCTAGGTTCCTAGGATGGCTAGTAAAGAAGGATGCTCAACCAATAAAGCCCCTTTTTTCACTGGTGCAAATTATGCCTTCTGGAAAATCAGAATGAGGACATACATAATGTCTCTAAGAATATAAGTTTGGGCTGCTGTGGAATTAAGATATGCCCCAAAGGCAACTGACTCAGAGAAAGAAACCAAACAAGATTTTGTAGCTAACGCAAAAGCCATGAATGCCATCTTAAATGGATTGTGTGAGGCAGAGTTTATCAAAGTAATGCACAAAGACACTACCAAAGAGATGTGGGATACCCTAGAGAACATCCATGAGGGAGACAAGAAGGTAAAGACTGCCAAACTTCAAGTCTATAGAGCCCAGTTTGAGAACTTAAAAATGAATGATGATGAAGACATTGCTAGCTTCTTTCTAAGGGTTGCAGAAATAGTAAATAACATGAAGGCTCTAGGTGAAACCATAAAATAAGTTGTAATTGTACAAAATATTCTAAGATCTCTTCCACCCAGTTTTAACCCCAAGGTGTCTGCAATAGAAGAAACAACTGATTGGGAAACCTTGACCATGAACCAGCTACTTGGAAATCTAACAGCATATGAGATGAGGCTCCCACAGAAGAAGCCAAGTACGAGGGAGGAAGCCTTTAAAACAGAAAAGAAGAAAGAAGAAAAGGAAGACATATGCTCTTGCTCGGATGAAGAAGAGGCTAAATTTGTCAAGAAACAGGATAGAGGCTCAGGTAAATACAAAGGTAAACTTCCCTTCAAATTTTTTAACTATGGAAGAGTTGGACACTATGCTGCTAAGTGTCCTCACAAGAAAGTAAGGAATCAGGCTCAAGAATCAGAGAAAAATACATCAAAAAACTGGCAGAAAGGAAAGAAGTTCAGCAGAAAATCCTTTTATGCTCAACAAGACAGCAGTGCATCTAAAGACTCAAATGAACCTTCAAGTGAAGAAGGAACCTCTGATTTTTTATTGATGGCCATAGAAGAACTTGAAGGACTCCTGCTAGAAGATGAAGAAGAAGAAGGTGAACTCGACCTTGAGGGGGAGCTAAGAAGTGCCCTGGAGGAGATTGATAGACTCAAACTGAAGTGCAGAAAACAAAGGACATTCTCCTCAAGTATGTACGAGAAGAATAGAATTCAGAAGTCCTCATGCAGCTAAAGATAGAGCTTGAAGAAGCCAAGAAGATAGAAGACATGTTACTTAAGCAAATCAAGGAGAAAACTCAGGAACAAGAGAAGTTGGAAGAAGAAGTAGTATGTCTCAGGAAGAAATTAGAAAATGCTCAAAGGAAAGTGGCTATAAATTCTTCTCAAACAACAAGCTCTGGTAAGTTGAACGAAATTCTGGATGCTCAAAGATCTCCTATGATAAAAAATGGAATAGGCTATGAAGGAGAATCAAGTAAAAGCAAAGAAAAATAAAATAGAGAGATTATTTTTGTAAAAGCAAAGAAGGATGATGAAGCAGCTCAAATAATTCTTACAAAAGAAGAAACATGTAAGGAGGGAGACAGAACCCAAAAGAATCCTCTATTAACAAAGAATGAAAGAAATACTCAGACATCAGAAAAAGATTCATATACCCCTGAGTATGTCAAATTTGGAAGCCATCAAAGGAGATTCTTCCCTCCTATGAAAAATGCCACCTGTTATGTCGGCCACAAGCTGGGACACATTGTTGCATATTGTCATGCAAAGAGGAGTAATTCAAATCAGCAAAAGATGCAAACAGTGAAGAGATTGTCTCAAGCAACCAAATGGAGAAGACAACCTTACATCAGGTATGCAAATAGTTTCTATGGTTACTGTTTTTATTGTAAGGAATTTTGCCATAAAATCATTGAGTGTAGAAAATATGGACAAATATTGATGTTCAACACCTCAAGGGGGTTTATGAATCAAAGAAATTTTGTTCATACTCACAATTCTGCAAAAATTATGATCAAATGTTGTGTATGCAATAAAATTGGACATATGCCTTCCAAATGTCCTTTGAGAGGATGTGATTCATCATCTCACAAAAGATACCAAACAAAAGGATGCTTCCAGTGGAAAAAGAAGGTGAATAAGTGTGACATGGCTCTAACTGCTAAAGACCTGAAAAGCCAATCGTATGTATCTGGATAGTGGCTGCTCAAAACATATGACTGGAGACAAAAGCAAATTTATAACTTTTGACGAAAAGAAAACTGGTAATGTTACTTTTGGCAATGAAAAATCAGGAAAAATCAAGGGAAAGGGCTCAGTCAGCTTAGATAATGGCAGGTAAGGCCCAAGATGTACTATTTGTAGATGGGCTGAAAGCAAATTTGCTGAGTGTCAGTCAAATATGTGATAAAGGCTGCGAAGTTATTTTTAGAGCACAAGACCGTGAAGTCAGATCAAGCACCACAGGTAAGGCTCTACTCAAAGGTGTCCGAACAGAGGGTAATGTTTACATAGTGAAAGAGGAAGATGAATCATGCCATCTTAGAAAACTTGAGGAGTCATGGTTATGGCATAGGAGATTGGGACATCTCAGCTTCGATCATATCATACTGAGCAAGAAGAAAGCTGTCAGAGACATGCCAGAAATAAAAAGGCCTTCTAATACCATATGCAAATCATGTCAATTGGGCAAACAGACCCGCACATCCTTTAAGGCCAAAGATGAGTTATCAACTAGAAGACCACTCCATCTTGTGCACATGGACCTGTGTGGACCTGCAATAACTAAAACACCAAGTGGAGAATCCTACTTCATGATGATAATAGATGATTTCTCCATAGTGACATGGGTTGCATTTCTCAATAATAAATCGGAAGCTCTGGAAAAATTCAAAATATTCAAAGCTTTAGCAGAAAATCAGACAGGATGCAAGCTAAAATGCATCAAATCAGACAGAGGAGGTGAATTCATAGATTATGACTTTGCAGACCTATGCAATGAACATGGCATAAAGCAACAATTTACTATTGTAGGGACACCTCATCAGAATGGAGTAGCAGAGAGACAAAACAGATCTGTACAACAAATTGCCAGAGCTATGATGCAAGAGAGTAATATTCCTCAAACCTTCTGGGCAGAAGCAGTACACACAACCGTGCATATCCTAAACAAAGCTCATTTAAGGCCAAGCAATGACAAGACTCCCTATGAACTATAGCATGGTAAACCAGCTTCAATCAAGCACTTTAGAATCTTTTGAAGCAAGTTTTACATAAAGAATAATGATGAAAATCTTGGGAAATTTGATGCAAGAGCAGATGAAGGGATATTTCTAGGATATGCATCCAAAAGTAAAGGGTACAGGTGCTACAACAAGACTCTTCGAAAAATTGTAGAAAGCATTGACGTGAGATTTGATGAAGAACTTCCAAACAATACAAGGGGTATAGACTGCAGAAGTCCTTCGGACAACCATGAGGAAGAAAACCAAGATGATGATGCAACAAGCAAGACAACAGAAGATGTTGAACTGAGCTCGAAATCCCCCTCAAGATATACTCAGAAGAACCATCCCGAAGATCAGATCATTGGAGACAAGAGAGCAGGGGTCCAGACAAGAAGGCAGCTAACTGAACAGACAGAAGATGTATACATAGCCATGTTATCACAAATATAGCCAAAGAAATTTGAAGAAGCCTACAAAGATAAGTCTTGGGTGAATGCTATGAATGAAGAATTGGACCAAATTGAGAAGAACAATACCTGGGAACTAGTTCCTAGACCCACTGAGAAAAATGTCATAGGCTCAAAATGGGTATTCAAAAATAAAATGAATGAGCAAGGACAGGTAATCAGGAATAAAGCCATAATTGTCTGCAAAGGATATTCACAAATCGAAGGACTTGATTACGATGAAACATTTGCCCCTATAGCCAGAATGGAAGCTATCAGAATGTTTCTGGCCTTTGCATGCTACCAAGACTTCAAGGTATATCAAATGGATGTAAAGTCTTCATTTCTGAATGGAGATCTAGAAGAAGAAGTCTACATGGAACAACCAAAAGGTTTCTCTTTAACAGACAAAGAAGACTATGTGTGCAGACTAAAGAAGGCTCTATATGGACTGAAACAGGCTCCTCGTGCTTGGTACTCAAGACTGGATAAGTATTTTCAAAAACAAGGCTTTAAGAGAGGTGGAGTAGACATCAATCTATACATTAAAGCTCATGAAAATGAACTCCTGATTGTTGTAGTATATGTTGATGACATTATGTTTGGAAGCAACAGAGATGAGCTAGCAAAAGGGTTTGCTGAGGAGATGAAATCAGAGTTTGAGATGTCTATGATTGGAGAGCTCAGTTTCTATTTAGGACTTCAAATTCAGAAAAAGAACACAGGTACATTCATATCACAGGAAAAATACTTAAAAGAAATGTTGAAAAAGTTCAAAATGGAAGACTGCAAACCTGTGTCAACTCCCATGATCACAAGATGCAAGGTATGTGCCGATGATGGATCTGTTGATATAGATCAAAGACTCTACAGATCCATGATAGGAAGTCTATTGTACCTGACAGCATCAAGACCAGACATCATGCTAGCAGTAGGACTTGTGGCTAGATATCAAGCAGCACCTAAACAAAATCACCTTCTAGAAGTAAAAAGAATATTCAGATATCTACAAGGAATTGCACAGTATGGACTTTGGTATCCAAAAGGCAAAAGCTTCACTTTGACAGCATACACAGATGCAGATTGGGCTAGTTGTGTGGATGACAGGAAAAGCACAAGTGGAGGTGCATTCTATCTAGGAGAAATTCTGGTGGCATGGCTAAGCAAGAAACAAACATCTATTTCTCTATCTACATCAGAAGCAGAATACATAGTAGCAGCAGCATGTTGTACACAAGTCATATGGATGAAGCAAACCCTCCAAGACATGAAGGTAAGCATTGATGAACCTATCTCTATCAAATGTGATAATACAAGTGCTATAACCATATCAAAAAATCCTGTGCTTAATTCAAAAACTAAACATATCCCAATCAAGTATCACTTTCTCCGAGAACAAGTGGCTCAAAAGATAGTAAAGCTGGAGTATGTGCCAACAAAAGAACAAACAGCAGATATATTTACCAAACCTCTTGCTAGAGAACCATTTGAATAATTGAGAGATAGACTAGGGGTAGTATCTGTAGATGCTACACTCTAATATGAAGAGAAAGCACAGTTTCAGGGGGAGAACAGAAACGAAAATATCATTCCAAGGGGAGATCAGCTAGCAAGGAAAGCATGAAACAGGTCCTCAAGATCAATACAACATGGGAAAGAGTTTAAAGCACACTGAAAAAAATTTAGAAACCCCTTGCCATTAATGTCAAAGGGGGAGGAAGAGCAAGTAACAGAAGGAAGGGTCCTAACAGGAAAGCAGAGGAAGTGTATTGCCATCAATGCCAAAGGGGGAGACTGTTGGAAATATTGTCATTGATGGCAAAGGAGGCAGCAGAGGCAGAGACAGACAAAGGACAGCAGTAGAGGAAAAGTATTACATGGGCATTGTAAAAAGAAGAATTGTGCAGTATTACATGGGCATTGTGAGAAGAATTGTAAAAATGCGTTATACAAGTCTCTATGACTAGTGTTGAATTGTGCTTAGACTTATTCCGAGTTAGGAATAGAGTATTGAATGTGGCCAGTCTGCATTTCGGATGGAGGCTGTGAGTTAACCAAACTCAGGCACGCTTGCCCAGAGAGAAATGAAACCATTGTTGCAGAGTAAGGGATTGATATAGCATATCCCTGTTTGAAATTATATATGTATTTATAGATGGGTAGATGAAATCTATTAACAAGGGGTAAAGGGATTTTCTGCCCCCCTTTGATGACTAACTGGAAACTGTGGTAAGATATTGAGAAATTGACCCTGCATACCCAAACAGATGGAGGATATCCCTCGTGCAAGGGAGGAACTCTGTGATAGAGTCGGGGAAAGGCCCTGTGTTAAAGAATCATGGGACGAACACAAAGGATAGGTAACAACCTACGCATAAATGGAGTTGTGCATTGCAATGAGCAGAAGTGCATGCTGAAATGTTGGAAGTATACAATGAACAGTGGAGCGAAGCCCGCTCGATAAACTGTGTGTGAACTGGAAGCGAGAGTATACAGTGGTTATAACATGGAAGCATCTCATTGAATGAGATGGCGTGGAACCCTGAGCAAGAGTAGTTGGAGGTTCTATCCTTTTCTGAGATCGTGAATCAAAACAGTGGAAGATGAAACTAAATTAAATAAAAGCTCTTTGGTCGCTGGAGTGAAGGAATTCTGAAGTGATGGCATGGTCTTGAAATGAAACGTTTGACTACAACTGAAACATTTTTGAAGAGCACGACGGAACCCTGAGGGAAAAGGAGAGGAACCACGAGCGCTGTGAACAGTGACAGTGGGTTTGGAACACCCGACGGTTTTCATCGCATTGCTTTTGTAAGGTAAGCAGTAATTGGAAAAAGAATGTGATTCCACAAGTTGGACTATGTGTGGCAACAGGTGGTTTTCGGAAACCATTTTCATCGCACGTTAAAGCGAGAGGGGGGGGGGGGGGAATTAACGCGATATCATGCCAAGTCGTTCGATAATCAATGGTTGGAATCAACGGTCATCGTGATTGCGCGATGTGTGAACATTAACATGAAGGTGTGTCTGGTGGGTTTGCAATATTAACCGTTTATTTAATTTCATAAAATTAGAATGATGAACGTGTGGGGCCCGTGGATTGCAATGTGTTTCGCGTTGGTTGAATTGATGGGGTTAATATTATAAACCGAGGTTTGACAGTCGTGTTAAAAGGGTCGAATCCATACTATAACTAAAGCATGGGTTTGTATACAAGGAGAGGATTTTAATTGTAATTGGAGCGCATTATAAAGAAGGTCAAGATTATAATATAAGATATATATATGTGGTATGTGTCAAGATTGGAAAACTCCCGCCGCAAGAAGAGTTGTCAGATTTAAAATTGGATAAGTAAAAAGGTGTGGCAGGTGTTTTGTCGATAGAATTTTAATTTAATATCTCAAATCTCCCATTTGAGATATTAAAGGATTCTAATCTATTTGCTTAATTTTCCAGCTCGGAATAAAATAATGTAATGAGATTTCCCATATTGGGGAACTAAAATTGTAAAACATGTATATTTATACAGCAAATACACAACTACAGTGAACTTGGTGAATATGGACCTGACAGAGGTAAACAAACATTCCAGAGTTGAAGAGATGTGCAGCAAAGGGATTCAAAAGTGCAGAGAACAGGTGTACAAGCACAGAAAACTGGAGAATATGCAGAAGACATTGAACAAAGTATGCAGGACAGTTGCATGACTGCTACAGAAAGGACAAAACCAACAAGCCAAGGGCTGAGTGAAGTTTATATTTTGAAATTGAAAATGTAAATGTTTAATTGTTTTATATTGTTTGTGATGCAAAGGCAAGTATCCGAAGGAAAAGAAAAATCCCAATGTAACATTGAAATTTGTACATATTGTTATATTTTTAAATGAGTTGGACAAAGGAATGAGAAGGCAGAAGCCAAAGAGTCATGGCTATCCACTCCAAATTCCTTGTGGAATACAAACATTCATGTGATGAAATCTATATATAATATTAACTTGATATGTATAGTGAGGTTAGAGAGAGTAAGGATAGAGAATGCAGAGTATAGAAGATTGAGGCAGAGAAGATAAGGAAGAGAGGAGCATAAAGAGATGCTACAGAACAGAGCTAATATCTGAGGTAAATCAGCAAAAATTTCTTTAGATAAATTGAGGAAGTTGGAGCTTCCCTATCAAGTTGAAGCTTGATAGCTGTCAGTTGTAGTTGACTAAGGTTGGAGCCTCTGACAGGTTGGTGCTGTGACAGTGTGAGAGGGAGTTGGAGCTTGCCTTTGCATCACAACAATAATAAGATGTGTTTTTCTCCCTTTATGGGTTTCCACTTACATCTGCTATCTCTATGTGTGTTGCTTATATGTTGATATGATTCACTCAATCTGTTTATTTGTTTGATGCTCTCACAATAAGGTTGATGTTACATTAATTTAATACTTGCTGCAACATTTTAAGATTGTTCACATATTAAGCTATAAATAAGTTTGATGAAAATTAAGAAAAAGCTAATGCATGTGTTAAACTGATTCACCCCCCCCCTTTCAGTTTAACCAAAGATTCAACAATTGGTATCAGAGCATGTTCCTTTTGTATCAGTTTAACAACTGAAAGGAGATCCTAGGTTCCTAGGATGGCTAGTAAAGAAGGATGCTCAACCAATAAAGCCCCTTTTTTCACTGGTGCAAATTATGCCTTCTGGAAAATCAGAATGAGGACATACATAATGTCTCTAGGAATAGAAGTTTGGGTTGTTGTGGAATTAGGATATGCCCCAAAGGCAACTGACTCAGAGAAAGAAACCAAACAAGATTTTGTAGCTAACGCAAAAGCCATGAATGCCATCTTAAATGGATTGTGTGAGGCAGAGTTTATCAAAGTAATGCACAAAGACACTGCCAAAGAGATGTGGGATACCCTAGAGAACATCCATGAGGGAGACAAGAAGGTAAAGACTGCCAAACTTCAAGTCTATAGAGCCCAGTTTGAGAACCTAAAAATGAATGATGATGAAGACATTGCTAGCTTCTTTCTAAGGGTTGCAGAAATAGTAAATAACATGAAGGCTCTAGGAGAAACCATAAAAGAAGTTGTAATTGTACAAAATATTCTAAGATCTCTTCCACCCAGTTTTAACCCCAAGGTGTCTGCAATAGAAGAAACAACTGATTGGGAAACCTTGACCATGAACCAGCTACTTGGAAATCTAACAGCATATGAGATGAGGCTCCCACAGAAGAAGCCAAGTACGAGGGAGGCAGCCTTTAAAACAAAAAAGAAGAAAGAAGAAAAGGAAGACATATGCTCTTGCTCGGATGAAGAAGAGGCTAAATTTGTCAAGAAACTGGATAGAGGCTTAGGTAAATACAAAGGTAAAATTCCCTTCAAATGCTTTAACTGTGGAAGAGTTGGACACTATGCTGCTAACTGTCCTCACAAGAAAGTAAGGAATCAGGCTCAAGAATCAGAGAAAAATGCATCAAAAAACTGGCAGAAAGGAAAGAAGTTCAGCAGAAAATCCTTCTATGCTCAACAAGACAGCAGTGCATCTGAAGACTCAGATGAACCTTCAAGTGAAGAAGGAACCTCTGAATTTTTATTGATGGCCATAGAAGAACTTGAAGGACTCCTGCTAGAAGATGAAGAAGAAGAAGGTGAAGTTGACCTTGAGGGGGAGCTAAGAAGTGCCCTGGAGGAGATTGATAGACTCAAACTAAAGTGCAGAAAACAAAAGGGCATTCTCCTCAAGTATGTATGAGAAGAACATAATTCAGAAGTCCTCATGCAGCTAAAGATAGAGCTTAAAGAAGCCAAGAAGATAGAAGACATGTTACTTAAGAAAATCAAGGAGAAAACTCAGGAACAAGAGAAGTTGGAAGAAGAATTAGTATGTCTCAGGAAGAAATTAGAAAATTCTCAAAGGAAAGTGGCTATAAATTCTTCTCAAACAACAAGCTCTGGTAAGTTGAACGAAATTCTGGATGCTCAAAGATCTCCTATGATAAAAACTGGAATAGGCTATGAAGGAGAATCAAGTAAAAGAAAAGAAAAAGAAAACAGAGAGATTATTTTTGTAAAAGCAAAGAAGGATGATGAAGCAGCTCAAATAATTCCTACAAAAGAAGAAACATGTAAGGAGGGAGACAGAACCCAGAAGAATCCTCTAATAACAAAGAATGAAAGAAATACTCAGACAACAGAAAAATATTTATATACCCCTGAGTATGTCAAATTTGGAAGCCATCAAAGGAGATTCTTCCCTCCTATGAAAAATGCCACCTATTATGTCTGCCACAAGCTGGGACACATTGCTACATACTGTCATGCAAAGAGGAGTAATTCAAACCAACAAAAGATGCAAACAGTGAAGAGACTGTCTCAAGCAAACAAATGGAGAAGACAACCTTACATCAGGTATGCAAATAGTTTCTATGGTTACTGTTTTTATTGTAAGGAATTTGGCCATAAAATCATTGAGTGTAGAAAATATGGACAAAGATTGATGTTCAACACCTCAAGGGGGTTTATGAATCAAAGAAATTTTGTTCATACTCACAATTCTGCAAAAATTATGATCAAATGCTGTGTATGCAATAAAATTGGACATATGCCTTCCAAATGTCCTTTGAGAGGATGTGATTCATCATCTCACAAAAGATACCAAACAAAAGGATGCTTCCAGTGGAAAAAGAAGGTGAATAAGTGTGACCTGGATCTAACTGCTAAAGACCTGAAAATACAATGGTATTTGGATAGTGGCTGCTCAAAACATATGACTGGAGACAGAAGAAAATTTATAACTTTTGACGAAAAGAAAACTGGTAATGTTACTTTTGGCAATGAAAAATCAGGAAAAATCAAGGGAAAGGGCTCAGTCAGCTTAGATAATGGCAGAGGTAAGGCCCAAGATGTACTATTTGTAGATGGGCTGAAAGAAAATTTGCTGAGTGTCATTCAAATATGTGATAAAGGCTGCGAAGTTATTTTCAGAGCACAAGACTGTGAAGTCAGATCAAGCACCACAGGTAAGACTCTACTCAAAGGTGTCCGAACAGAGAGTAATGTTTACATAGTGAAAGAGGAAGATGAAGCATGCCATCTTAGCAAACTTGAGGAGTCATGGTTATGGCATAGGAGATTGGGACATCTCAGCTTCGATCATATCATCAGACTGAGCAAGAAGAAAGCGGTCAGAGACATGCCAGAAATAAAAAGGCCTTCTAATACCATATACAAATCTTGTCAATTGGGTAAACAGACCTGCACATCCTTTAAGGCCAAAGATGAGTTATCAACAAGAAGACCACTCCAACTTGTGCACATGGATCTGTGTGGACCTGCAAGAACTAAAACACCAAGTGGAGAATCCTACTTCATGCTGATAATAGATGATTTCTCCAGAATGACATGGGTTGCATTTCTCAAGAATAAATCGGAAGCTCTAGAAAAATTCAAAATATTCAAAGCTTTAGCAGAAAATCAGACAGGATGCAAGCTGAAATGCATCAGATCAGACAGAGGAGATGAATTCACTGATTATGACTTTGCATACCTATGCAATGAACATGGCATAAAACAACAATTTACTATTGCAGGGACACCTCAGCAGAATGGAGTAGCAGAGAGACAAAACAGGTCTGTACAACAAATAGCCAGAGCCATGATGCAAGAGAGTAATATTCCTCAAACCTTCTGGGCAGAAGCAGTACACACAGCCGTGCATATCCTGAACAAAGCTCATTTAAGGCCAAGCAGTGACAAGACCCCCTATGAACTATGGCATGGTAAACCAGCTTCAATCAAGCACTTTAGAATCTTTGGAAGCAAGTGTTACATAAAGAATAATGATGAAAATCTTGGGAAATTTGATGCAAGAGCAGATGAAGGGATATTTCTAGGATATGCATCCAAAAGTAAAGGGTACAGGTGCTACAACAAGACTCTTCAAAAAATAGTAGAAAGCATTGACGTGATATTTGATGAAGAACTTCCAAACAATACAAGAGATACATACTGCAACAGTCCATAAGACAACCATGAAGAAGAAAACCAAGATGATGATGAAACAAGCAAGACAACAGAATATGTTGAACTGAGATCGAAAGCCCCCTCAAGATACACTCAGAAGAACCATCCAGAAGATCAGATCATTGGAGACAAGAGAGTAGGGGTCCAGACAAGAAGGCAGCTAACTGAACAGACATAAGAGGTATACATAGCCATGTTATCACAAATAGAGCCAAAGAAGTTCGAAGAAGCCAGCAAGGACAAGTATTGGGTGAATGCTATGAATGAAGAATTGGACCAAATTGAGAAGAACAAAACCTGGGAATTAGTCCCTAGACCCACTGAGAAAAATGTCATAGGCTCAAAATGGGTATTCATTGTTCAAAAATAAACTGAATGAGCAAGGATAGGTAATCAGGAATAAAGCAAGACTTGTTTGCAAAGGATATTCACAAATCGAAGGACTTGATTACGAAGAAGCATTTGCCCCTATAGCCAGAATGGAAGCTATCAAAATGTTTCTGGCCTTTTCATGCTACCAAGACTCAAGGTATATCAAATGGATGTGAAATCCGCATTTCTGAATGGAGATCTAGAAGAAGAAGTCTACATGGAACAACCAGAAGGCTTCTCATTAACAGACAAAGAAGATTATGTATGCAGACTAAAGAAGGCTCTATATGGACTAAAACAAGCTCCTCGTGCTTGGTACTCAAGACTGGAAAAATACTTGCAAAAACAAGGCTTTAAGAGAGGTGGAGTAGACAACAATCTATACATAAAATCTCATGAAAATGAACTCCTTATTGTTGTAGTATATGTTGATGACATTATTTTTGGAAGCAACAGAGATGAGCTAGCAAAAGGGTTTGTTGAGGAGATGAAATCAGAGTGTGAGATGTTTATGATTGGAGAGCTCAGTTTCTATTTAGGACTTCAAATTCAACAAAAGAACATAGGTACATTCATATCATAGGAAAAATACTTAAAATAAATGTTGAAAAAGTTCAAAATGGAAGACTGCAAACCTGTGTCAACTCCCATGATCACGGGATGCAAGCTATGTGCTGATGATGGATCTGCTGATATAGATGAAATACTCTACAGATCCATGATAGGAAGTCTACTGTACCTGAAAGCATCAAGACCAGACATCATGCTAGCAGTAGGACTTGTGGCTAGATATCAAGCAACACCTAAACAAAATCACCTTCTAGCAGTAAAAAGAATATTCAGATATCTACAAGGAACTGCACAGTATGGACTTTGGTATCCAAAATGCAAAAGCTTCACTTTGACAGCATACACAGATGCAGATTGGGCTAGCTATGTGGATGACATGAAAAGCACAAGTGGAGGTGCATTCTATCTAGGAGAAAGTCTGGTGGCATGGCTAAGCAATAAACAAACATCTATTTCTCTATCTACAGCAGAAGTAGAATACATAGCAGCAACAACATGCTGTACACAAGTCATATGGATGAAGCAAACCCTCCAAGACATGAAGGTAAGCATTGATGAACCTATCTCTATCAAATGTGATAATACAAGTGCTATAAGCATATCAAAAAATCTTGTGTTTCATTCAAAAAATAAACATATCCCAATCAAGTATCATTTTCTCTGAGAACAAGTGGCTCAGAAGATAGTAAAGCTGGAGTATGTGCCAACAAAAGAACAAACAACACATATATTTATCAAACCTCTTGCTAGAGAACCATTTGAATATTTGAGAGATAGACTAGGGGTAGTATCTGTAGATGCTACACTCTAATATGAAGAGAAAGCACAGTATCAGGGGGAGAACAGAAACGAAAATATCATTCCAAGGGGAGATCAACTAGCAAGGAAATCATGAAACAGGTCCTCAAGATCAATACAACATGGGCAAGAGTTCAAAGCACACCAAAAAAAAATTGAGCAACCCCTTGCCATTGATGTCAAAAGGGGAGGAATAGCAAGCAATAGAAGGAAGGGTCCTAACAGGCAAGCAGAGGAAGTGTATTGCCATCAATGCCAAAGGGGGATACTGTTGGAAATATTGTCATTGATGGAAAAGGAGGCAGCAAAGGCAGAGACAGACAAAGGACAACAATAGAGGCAAAGGGAAGACAATAGGTATTTACAGGGAGCATGAGAATAACAGAGGGAGATTCTATTTACAAAGACAACACAAAGGAGAACTGCATTGGCTGCATAGAAACCAGAGATATGTAGAGACAGAATATAGAATATAAGGCCTTTGAATTAGAAGATCTGGCCGAGCTAAAAGGTTTGTGGCAACTCTCGTGACATATATTATGTAAAAATTGTCTTAAGATACATGGAGGGAATTGTGAGAAGAATTGTAAAAATGTGTTATACAAGTCTCTGTGACCAGTGTTGAATTGTGCTTAGACTTATTCTGACTTAGGAATAGAGTATTGAATTTGGCCAGTCTGCATTTCGGATTAAGGCTGTGAGTTAACCAAACTCGGGCGCACTTGCCCAGAGAGAAATGAAACCACTGTTTGAAATTATATATGTATTTATAGATGGGTAGATGAAATCTATTAACAAGGGGTAAAGGGAGTTTCCGCCCTCCTTTGATGACTAACTGGCAACTGTGGTAAGATATTGAGAAATTGACCCTGCATACCCAAACAGATGGAGGATATCCCTTGTGCAAGGGAGGAACTCTGTGATAGAGTCGGGGAAAGGCCTTGTGTTAAAGAATCATGGGACGAACACAAAGGATAGGTAACAACCTACGCGTGAATGGAGATGTGCGTTGCAATGAGCGGAAGTGTGTGCTGAAATGTTGGAAGTATACAATGAACAGTGGAGCGAAGCCCGCTCGATAAACTGTGTGTGAACTAGAAGCAAGAGTATACAGAGGCTATAACACGGAAGCATCTCACTGAATGAGCTGGCGTGGAACCTTGAGCAAGAGTAGTCGGAGGTTCTATCCTTGTCTGAGATCGTGAATCAAAACAGTGGAAGATGAAACTAAATTAAAGAAAAGCTCTTTGGTTGCTGGAGCAAAGGAATTTTGAAGCGATGGCATGGTCCTGAAATGAAACGTTTGACTACGAATGAAACGTTTTTGAAGAGCACGACAGAACCTTGAGGGAAAAGGAGAGGAACCACGAGCGCTGTGAACAGCGACAGTGGGTTTGGAACACCCGACGGTTTTCATTGCACCGCTTTTGTAAGGTAAGTGGTAATTGGAAAAAGAATGTGATTCCACAAGTTGGACGACGCGTGGCAACAGGTGGTTTTCGGAAACCATTTTCATCGCGAATTAAAGCTCGAGGGGAAAATTAACGCGATATCATGCCAAGCCATTCGATAATCAGTGGTTGGAATCAACGGTCACCGTGATTGCGTGATGTGTGAACTTTAACATGAAGGTGTGTCCTGTGGGTTTGCAATATTAACCATTTATTTAATTTCATAAAATTCGAATGATGGACGTGTGGGGCCCGTGGATTGCAATGTATGTCGCACTGGTTGAATTGATGGGGTTAATATTATAAACCGAGGTTTGACAGTCGTGTTAAAAGGGTCGAATCCATACTATAACTAAAGCCTAGGTTTGTATACAAGGAGAGGATGTTAATTGTAATTCGAGTGCATTATAAAGAAGGCCAAGATTATAATATAAGAGATATATATGTTCTGTGTGCGTTGGAATAAAAATACCAAAGAGTATATTAGATGTATTGAGGGTTTATGACCTTTGAAGGAAAACTCCCGCCGCAAGAAGAGTTGTCAGATTTAACATTGGATAAGTACAAAGGTGTGGCAGGTGTTTTGTCAAGAGAATTTTAATTTAATATCTCAAATCTCCCATTTGAGATATTAAAGGATTCTTATCTATTAGCTTAATTTTCCAGCTCAAAATAAAATAATGTAGTGAGATTGCCCGGATTAGGGAACTAAAATTGTAAAACAGGTATATATATATAGCAAATACACAACTACAGTGAACATGGTGAATATGGACCTAATAGAGGTAAACAGAGATTGCAGAGTTGAAGAGATGCGCAGCAAAGGGATTCAAAAGTGCAGAGAACAGGTGTACAAGCACAGAAAACTGGAGAATATGCAGAAGACAGTGAACGAAGTATGCAGGACAGTTGCATGACTGCTACAGAAAGGACAAAACCAGCAAGCCAAGGGCTGAGTGAAGTTTATATTTTGAAATTGAAAATGTAAATGTTTAATTGTTTTAAATTGTTTGTGATGCAAAGGCAAGTATCCGAAGGAAAAGAAAAATCCCAATGTAACATTGAAATTTGTACATATTGTTATATTTTTAAATGAGTTGGACAAAGGAATGAGAAGGCAGAAGACAAAAAGTCATGGTTGTCCACTCCAAATTCCTTGTGGAATACAAACAGTCATGTGATGAACTCTATATATAATATTAACTTGATATGTATAGAGAGGTTAGAGAGAGTAAGGATAGAGAATGCAGAGTATAGAAGATTGAGGCAGAGAAGATAAAGAAGAGAGGAGCAGAAAGAGATGCTACATAACAGAGCTGATATCTGAGGTAAATCAGCAAACATTTCTTTAGATTAATTGAGGAAGTTGGAGCTTCCCCATCAAGTTGAAACTTGATAGTTGTCAGTTGTAGTTGACTGAGGTTGGAGCCTCCTGTAGGTTGGTGCCTGCAAAAAAACAATGGTGAGAGGGAGTTGGAGCTTGCCTTTGCATCACAACAATAATAAGATGTGGTTTTCTCCCTTTATGGGTTTCCACTTACATCTGCTGTCTCTATGTGTGTTGCTTATATGTTGATATGATCCACTCAATCTGTTTATTTGTTTGTTGCTCTCACAATAAGGTTGATGTCACATTAATTTAATACTTGCTGCAACATTTTAAGACTGTTCACATATTAAGCTATAAATAAGTTTGATGAAAATTAAGAAAAATCTAATGCATGTGTTAAAACTGATTCACCCTCCCCCTCTCATTTTAACAAAAGATTCAACACAACAATTTCTCAACCTCCTTTAGATAGAGAAAACACTATTGTTTGGGTTGCATCCTACTCCAAAATTCCGTGGTTTCATTATAGGGTCACTCTTAGGCATTCTTCCCATTCAATTTTCCCTCCAATACTCCTCTGCATTACCCTAATACATGCAGCCCAAAATAGAACCGAATACCACTTCAAACCATGCACAGAATAACCCTTACCTTACATCTTATCTATGGTTGACTCTCAAGGGAACTCGCACTTCATGGTAGGTGTTAAGCTATCCTAAACCACCTCCCATGCAACCTGCAATATGGATTAGAGATGTGGCTCTCATTCTCATAAATGCGCACCATAAAATCACACCCTAAAACATACCCAATATCATGTGCTCCTTGTCATTACATCTTTCCTCTAGCTTGCTACCAATTTCAAAGATATTCCATGATGTTAGATGTATTTGGATGTGTCTAGATGACCTCCCAACGAATCTTATTTATACATGCCTCTTGTGCAACTTTTATCCCCCTCTTGGGCTCTCCAACAACAAGGTCGACTTGTATTATGGTACACAAACCCACATGTAAAATTCAAAAATTCATAACTCCACTTTGAAAACTCATAATTAGATAATTTTCAATGCATCAGATTTGTCTCGACATCCTCTATTGTCTCCATCCATCACATGTCAAATTCTCATCATAGTTTTTTCCCAAACATCAATGGTTTCAAAACCACAAGCGTGGGTTTCAAGCCCACAATGTGACTTTTGGAGCTTATTCTACCAAATCCTCGATCCTCAAGGCTTGGAGTACCTCCCAAGCTACAAAAATCAACATGGGTCACCCTTGAGCTAGAGAGACTCCATGGAAAGAAACTCTCCCAAATTCAATTACATATCAACTATCATCAACCAACCAAGGTATTTGACCCTAACAACCTCCAACCTATAGGCTCATGGCCCATCATCCTGAACCTAAACAGTGCACACCCTTCTCTAAACTTGTAATCCCTCGAGTTACACCACCTCTTAGGAATCTTACTTAGCCAGATAGGGATGTCTCATAGTCTTATGGTTTTTTGAGTTCCTATTTCTCCCCAGGGTCTCCAAGTACTGTACAAAACCTCATATAAAACCTTAGAAGCTTCCAGGATCACATCCCCCATTGGATTGCACCCAAACAATGCACACCCTTCTTTACACCTACAACTCTTGGGATTGTGCCACAACCTCCAGGGTGCCCAACTTGGTTTGATAGGGGTGTTCTCATCATTGGGGGTCCAGGAGTTCCTACTGCCATCCCTTAGGTGTCAATTGTAACTCCCTCCCTTTCTAATCCATTCACAGGGAAGACATCCTTCTTTTTACATGCATGACTTCTTTTTTGATACTTGGCACCATCTAAGGTCACTTATGGACTTTGGATATATTAATGTGCCATTTATTTAGCTATTATTAAATTATATTAGCCCTCTTTACGTTCCCATGGAGTCTTGGCCCCCATACACTTTTCATATGATTTGAACTATAGTTGTTATGTGTTTATATATATATATATATATATATATATATATATGTAAGTGAAACACATTTACAACATCATGATTTCTAGACTCATAGCATATACAATCATATACATATGGGCACACCAACCCCAAAACAAATACACACACATACATATGGGTACACCAATGCAAAAAGTAAGTCTTCGCTCACCAATGTATGTTTTGCACGCACATGCTATTTAGAATACAATCTTTGAGTAAGGATTCTACACAATTTATAAGCATAATTCATAAGTAAAATATTTTGTATCAATACATAACCATTTACATTTATATGTAAATCATTTTTCACATTTACATGGGCATTTACAGATGAATCATTCTTACATTTATTTTTTCTTTCAATTAAAAAAATAATTTTAAAAATGCATAAAAAATATAAATTTTATGTACAAATGGCTACCTTCAAATATATCAAAGTTACATTGAGGTGAAGTGGACAATTCTTTTTTAAAATTTGATAAGTAATTGTTTTTATAAAATGCTAAAAATTCAATTTTATATTAATTATTTTATCAAAAGATGTTTTTTAATTTAGTATTAAAAATATATTTTTATATAAAAACAATGTAAACTTTGAAACAAGAATTGCAAACTCAAAATGAGAACTCTAGAAAAAAACCCCAAAAAACATGGAAAACGGCCCAAAAATGAAAAGTGTGTATTCCATAACGACATTTTATTTTTTTTAGGGTTAATTTTCAACATTTTTTAAAAATGGCAGTAAAACCAATTTTTCTATTCAAAATAAATGAAAAAAACACACTAATATTGTTGCTAGAATAACATTTTTATTTTCTGGGTACAATTTCAATTTTTTTTAGTAGTGGCGTTAAATATAAAATAATGGGATTTGAAACACATTAAAATTCGAACAATTTCATCCATGTCGTTAAACATATATATCATGGCACAAAAAATCCCTAAAATTCAATTAAAAAACTTTAAGTTTTCAACATATTTCAACCATGACATTATGAACAAATTATATGACTAAATTAATCAAAATATTAATACTTGTAGATTGAATGAAACATAAATTATTTCTCTAAGTTATTGTTGCATTGTGAATATTCTCAACAAATGAATTCATCATAATTAGAACATATAAACCAAAAAACATAAAATGACTCATAAATTCATGTAAGATCATGTGGAAGTTAAAATACTTATTTCAAGTTACCATGCAAACATAATTTATAAAAATTTTCTTAGACAATTATTCAAAATCACTCATATGTTCTTGCACATCATCAAAATTCACATCTTTAGATGAATGACTGGATGCAGATGAAGATGTTACAAATTATTCTCTTTCATCAACTAGTGCCCCATCTGAGCCAACATGCATGCCCACCATTTTAGGTTTCAAAAATATTCTAGATGTATGACTAGGTTCAATAGACTCCCATCTCAACACTATTTCTTCTGGTAGTAACCTCTTCAGAATATCTATCGTCCTGAAGTGAAGGGTTCCTCTCTTTGTTAAATTGAATTCATAAACAAGTATGTCAACATCCTTCAATTTTAAGAGGTCTATGCAGCGACGATTTATATTTGTACCCTTTCTTTGCCTCTTTCCACCAATTTTTTTTATCAACTACCATATCTGGCTTGTACACACCATTGAATGGGTGTGTATTTTTGGCATATAAATTTACTTCAACACCTACAACATCTTCATTTTTTGTAATGACCTTTATAACCTTGGAAACCCAGAATGGATAGCCATGTACATCTCCATCTTCTTAAACTGCGATCATGCAACCCTCCTTAATATCCTATACTGAACCCATGTAAAGGTCTTCCATGGATTCATGTTGTGCACAGGATCTTCTAGAACCAATATACATTTCTCTTTCCTCTACTTGTGAAGAATTAAAAATACCTTGAGATTATTGTTGTTCAATAATTTTTATTTCCTCATGTTCATTTGACACATTTTGTAGCCAAATAAATGGAGTATTCAAAAGTATATCTTCATTTGTTGATCTTCAAATCATATCACTCTTATTATTGAAAAAGGACTCCCACCAAACTGAATCATCAACATCAAAGTTTTCATATGTATATCTAATATATTTTTTTATTTCTTCCAGACTTTTAGAATAATATATATCTTTCTTCTACCTTTGTGCATTATGAACTTCAACAACTGATTGTAATAACAATATATTTGACACAAATATTGGATGATCTGGAATGAACTTCAAAAATTCCAAACCTGATGACGATGCCTATTTTGTAGTAGTTGAATACTTCTTGCCCCATATAAGTGTTTTCCCATTAATTTTTTTGATACGAAAATGATGTTGGAATCTAATGTCATCAAGTTGTTCAATGCATTTCTCCTCACCATGTGATCCCAGAGTAAACCTTCGCATGTCAACAGTTTCTTCCAACACATGAAAAATAGGCTTTGGCATGTATGATCTCTTAATACATTCAATTAATGATGGAATGCTCTCAACATCCTTCTTCTTCAATGTTATTGAAAAACAACTGAACATATAATCAATATGGTCATGATTTTGCTCAACAAGAAGGAAACCAACCTTTACCTTATTGAAAAATCGCAATTCAACAAGCATGTTTAGATATACATAAACAATGTGATTTTTTTTTCACAACAAGTGTTGTCCAATTGTAGGTACAAAACTTCAATAATATTACCAGAACAATGAGAAAACACACCATGAATTATGATTATTGTTATATTTACGTCATTATGAATATTTGGAGTTGTGAAGTAAACCCTTGGCGACATTTTCCCATTGAATATCATACAACCAACCAAGTGAAACTGCATAAAATTTTCCTCTTGTAGATTTTTGGGTGTGTGAAAAAAATGTGGTAGAAGTGTTTTCTTCTGATCCATACCATCAATTATCAAACCCAAATATTTATTTGGATTATCATAACACTTCTTTCGATGCTTGTACAACTTTTTCCTTTCACTTTCTTGTTTTTTTTTATGCTCTTGAAGTGCTTTGACATTGGAATATACACATAACATAAAAGAAATCTATTAATAAATACATTTTCATAGTTGATGATTATACAATTAAAAATAATAATTTTATGAATGCTTACCTCTTTATGCTCCTTGAAATTTATCCCTTTTTTATTTAAGAGAAGCACATGTACTGCAAACCCCCATCCTTTTCTTCTTCGGAATACATATATTGTTGGATTTTCTCCTCCATATCTTCACAAAATATTGATATGTAATAAAAATACCATTTTCTTCAACACCTTCTACATATTCGTTTTATAAGTTATAGATTTCTCGTCTGGAGAAATTGTCTAGAATATTTATTGCATCTCTATTTTGAAAACACTCTCCATGTTTTGAAAAGACGTCTTTCATTCATGACATTGCAGTATTTGCTAATGGACCAAATTTTCGTTTATGACTGTACTTCTAAATCAAATGTGGGATATTTTTCCAAATTTTCTTGGATTCTTGAAAGATGAAAATTACTAATTGAATCAAACATTCTGTAATCCTTTCTACAGAGAAATAAAGACCCAATATGATAATCATAACCTGACAATGTAGATTGCATGCACCCCACTAAATATGAATTTTTCATGATTTTATTCATTCACAAATATCTCTTCCTTTTCTCCAATGAAAACATGAAATCCATATGTTTCAAGCAATCCTTTTTACATCATTCACTTGAAATGAGATCACTAATAGAACTTCTTCCCGTGAGATGTTTTCCTCTACCCATTGTATAACTAGAACATCTTGGATTGATACGAAAATGTCTACTCCTACTCCTAGATACAATATTTGTTAGAAATGTCTCCATCATTTCATCATTCTTTGTATAAGCATTTTCATCATCATTGGGAGGAATAATATCCTCATTATGATCATTTTGAATATAGTTAGGAAATTCATCACCATCATTGTTTGAAAAATATTCATTACCATCTTCAGTTGCAGGAAAAGTTTCACTACCATCATTTATGCTTTTGAAATAATTAGTTGGAGGATATTCTTCATCATCTTCATCCTTCCCTTTGTGAGTGCTCCCATGATAGTCCTTAGAATTAGAAATAAGTGGAAAATTTGACTCTCTATTTACTGTAAATTTTTCATCCCGCACTTTGTCACTGTTCCTCTCATATTCCTTAGGATTAGGACTAAGTGGAAAATATGACTCTATTTAATGGAAATTATCCATCCCGCCCTTCGTCACTACTACTCTCATAGTCCTTAGGATTAGGACTATGTGGAAAATGTGACTCTTGATTTACTGAAAATTCTTCATCCTTCCTTTCGTCATTATCATTCTCATAGTATTTAGGATTAGGATTAAGTGGAAAATGTGACTCTCTATTTACTAGAAATTCTTCATCCCGCCCTTCGTCACTACTGCTCTCATAGTCCCTAGGATTAGGACTAAGTGGAAAATGTGACGCTTGATTTATTGGAAATTATTCATCCTCGCCTTCGTCACTATTTGTCTCAAAGTCGATATGATTAGGACTAAGTGGAAAATGTGAATCTCTATATATTTGAAATTATTCATCGTGCCCTTTGTCATTTCTGCTCTCATATTCCTTAGGATTATGGCTAAGTGGAATATTTGACTCTCTATTCATAGTGAAAAATATTTCATTATATTCATCAATATCAATATAGTTGTTACGCAACGAAGATGTTGATGCTTCAAAAAGAGAAACTTCACTATCAGAAGAATTCATGACATTCAGACATAATATGTTGAATGATATAAATGCACTCTCTCCCAAGGATAAAATATAGCTTAAAGAATGAAATTTCCCCTCCAAAGTTCCCCCCAATTTTTTTCGTCGAAAATTTTCCCTCCAAAAATTTTGTATGAAGTATTTCCCTCCAAATTTTTCTTCTAGACTTTTTTGGAAAAAATTCTATTGAAATTTTCTCTTTAAAATTTCGACCCTAGTTTCCATTCAAAATTTCCACACAATTTTCATTTAATACATTCCTTCAAAATTAAACTAAATCTTTTACTCAAATTATATAAAATTTACTAGATAATTGATTTTTTTTTAATTTTTTTTTTAATATTTTTTATCCCACATTTAACAAAAATTATTGTATCATCATAATATTAACTATATATTAAGTTTTCTAATTTTATTCTTAATACCACATTCAAGAAGTGATAAATAAATTTCATATTTTTTCTATTTAATAACTTTCATTGTCACTATTACTCACATCACATCAAGACTTCTTGAGGTTTTTTTAAAAATCTTGGACTGATTTTTTGGAACAACTACATTGTCATCGACAAAACATTCAATGGGAGATTGTTTCATTTCAAAGGTTAGTCTCCCTTCTACTTTGACCATCCAATGAGGAATTTGAGGAAAATAGCTTGTTATATGCCGAAAAATCATATTTTTTTTAAATTTATTTTCTTTGTCTTGGGTGACAGCTCAATTTATTTTTTCGAAATTTAGGAAGTTGTAGAAACAAGGTAGACTTAAGTTCAAATCCCATTGAGGACAAGTATTAAACCCCCATAGGTTTACTAGTAGTTACGTGTTATTTGGGTTGTTAGGTTAATCCAGGATACCAAACAAAAGACCAATTCCATTAATTTTTTTTTAAACATTTATTTAACGAAATATACATTTTTTTCAAAATTAAAAATAAAAAAAATCACATGGGTCAGGGGTTTGTTGTGCTGTCGATGGGCACACCCACCCGGGGCACAACAGCTCCCTGCGTGCTAGGGGGCCACTGTGCACCAAAATAGTGGGGCACACCCATTGTGTCATGGGCAGGCATACCCATGGTCAGACGCGCCCACCTAAGGCACAAGAGGGCATGCCCACTGTGCTGTGCGCATGCACGTCCACAACCGGGCGCGCACACCGAAGGTATAATGGCCCCATACCTATCAGGGGGCCACTATGTCACTAGCATCTTTCCTGCTCGGGCATAGTGGCAGCCTAGTAGGAAAGGGGTCATTGTGCCCAGGTGGGTGCGCCCACTAGCGACACAATGTCCCCCTAGAAGACAGGGGTCATTGTGTCGTAGGCAGGCACACCCATGATCAGGTGCATTCGCTCAAGGCACAAGAGTGTTTTTTCTTAAGAAGGTGCGCCCAACCATGGGCATGCTCTTCTGCAACACAGCGCAGGAGTATTGTGCCTTGGGCGGGTGCACCTAGCCATGGGCGTGCCCGTCCATGGCACAATGGTCGTGCTTCCAGGAACACCTGTTGTGACACGAGTAGGAATGCCCATGGAAAAACATGCGTGCTTCCAGGAATTCCTGTTGTGTCATGAGCGGGCATGCCCATGGCCAGACACACCCTTCCAAGTCAAAGTGGCCCCCTGACATGGAGGGGGCCGTTTCTCGGAATCAGTGCCCTGCCTTCCAGGGGGGTGATTCTTATAATCAACCCCCTAGAAGGTAGGTGGTTGATTCTTAGAAGTGACCCCTTGCCTGCCAGGGGGCCACTGTGCCTTTGGTGGGCACGCTCGATTGTGGGTGTTTTTGCCCTCTACATAGAGGGTGTTCGTAGCATGCCCGTTGTTCAACTGGTGGGCGCACTGGCCCAAGGCACTGCCACCCCCTGGTAGGCAGGGAGCTAGGGATAAAATTTAATACACACACACACACACACAGATATTTGGTATCGTAGATGAAACTAACAACCCACTTGACATGGGGGTATTTGTGCATCTTTCTGGTGTTTTTTATGTGTTAATTTTAATTTTTTTAATGATTATTATTATTATTACATAAGATATTGGTTTATATATATATATATATATATCTGTGTGTGTGTGTGTGTGTGTGTATATGCATATACATATACATACTCTACATACATACATACATACATATATATATATATATATATATATATATACATATATATATACATATATATATATATATATATATATATATATACATATATATATATATATACATATATACATATACATATATATACATATATACATATACATATATACATATATATATATATATATATATATCTATATATATATACATATATATATATATATATATATATATATGTATATATATATATGTATATATATATATATATATATATATGTATATATATATATATGTATATATATATATATATATATATATATATATATATATATATATATATATATATATATATATATATACACATACATACATAGGAAAATGGCATCAAGGAAGGTTTCTATGAATCTTTTATGAGAAAAGACAACAACTACATCATGTAGAGCTGTAGGTTGAACCTAAAAAAATATTGTTGAATGAACCCAACCTGAGTTAATGGTTACAAATATAGTAGGTGGCTTATCAATAGAAAATAAGTTGATTATATACTGTAAGAAATCACAAGAAGTGAAGCGTACAAAATTTGCATGTTATGTGAAATATAAAGAAGGCAAAGATGATGTGTAGATATATTTATATGCTGGTAGGATTTATGATGGTGGATTCTATATCATTTTTCATAAAGAAGATTATATATCATTTTTCATTGTCGATGTATTACATGACGAAAGATTCTACAAGGAGATTTAAAAAATCATAAACGAAATTGTACAAAAGATCGTAAGTATTTTTATTTATATTTGTGTGTTTTGCGTTATTGTAAGTGTATCATTATATTTTTTATAGCTTAGTTATCATTGACATATTATATTTTGTTTGAAATAATTTTACTGAGGGTATTTTAATTATGTTGGGGGGAATTTATTTTATAGAGCGAGATATTATGAATATTGTTGTCAGTTTCCACTCAGAGTGAGAAGAATATATGAGAAAGAAGAAAAAAAAAACTTCATGATGCTACAATACTACATAGAAGGGATCAACAAAGAATGCATCTAAAGAATCGATCTAGCAAATCTAAACATGTTACTTTTGAAGATAAGGAAGTTGAAGTTGAAGCTGAAGAATATGTTTCCATTACTGAGAATGAGATTAGAACTGATGTTAGAAAGGAGAAGATCCATAAAATACCAAAACAAAATTCCCAAGAATGTCTCCCTTCTAGTTGATGATGAGAATATTTCTTATGTTGAAGAAAATATGTTAAACCGATAAGAGGAAGAAATTAAAAGTTGATCATTCTAAAAAAAGCATGGGAAACAGTGAAGATCCTAGTGAAAACTCGAAAGGAAGCAGGTTGCATCAATACACCAGGAGTTGATTTAGAGGTTTAAGGCTAAAAAACAAATGGAATTGTTAAAACAAAACAAAACTCCTTTCGACGTCAGTTGATGAAGAAAAATTTCATTGAGGGTGTTCGATCATTTCAACTTGATGTCAATCAAATATATAAGCCAAATAAAGGAAAATTTAAATATCAAATTAGAAAGCCACACAACTTTCAGGTTCACAACTTGAAAACATTAATGAGGTATAATCCATATGAAAATGTGGTTGATTATGTGCTTCTTGTTGATACAATTCAAGTTCCCAAAAAATAAACATTTGATAAGTCAAAATGTTTTGAATACAAATATTATGTACTTGGGGGGGAACGATTCTGTAGAAGCTCAAAGGAAATTGATGGAGTAATATCCCAATAACCAACATTTTGAAACAATGAAATGTATCATTTATGTCAGTTTAACAGATATAGAAGAAAAATTATTGGCATGGGATCATAATACATATAATGAGTATAGCATCGCTATGACTTTCGTCCAAATGGTTAGATTTATTCATAATGATTTTGAAGAAAAATGTGGTGGGGATAAGAAAAAGGTTAGTCTAGCCTTTCAGAAGGAATGTTGTATGGAAATAGGTTATCAAATTGAGGAAAAAATCAATTCAAAAGGTGGAAAAGTAAATTACGAAATATTCAGAGGTATGGATAACATTTTCCATTTGGAATTTAGAACTGGAGAGATATGGGAATTGACTAATGAGATTTTTGACATGTGGAAGAACAGTGACATAAAAAAACCAGAATGTCATAAAGTGTAAACCATTGATATGTACTAGCACTAAATCAGATCCTGAAATGAAACTCCTTCCAGAAGATATGACTATCACACCTTGGAGAGAAATGAAAGGATTGAAGGATGAAAAGCTTGTCAAAACAATTCTATCTCGTGTGAAGTCAGGTGAATTATCATTGGATGAAATGTCTAAGGAATTTCTAAAGTAAGTTTGTTGAATTATTTTTACTTATTTTTGGATTATAATTTTATGTTAAATATAAAATATTATTGTTGGTATTATTTGTTATACATATCATTGTATTAACATTTTTTTCTTTATTTATTCAGTCACAAGGTTTATATGGGAATACAATAACAAATGGTTAAATTTTTGAATGAAGATATTTGGGATGATGTTGTACGCTACTACCAAGATTCAAGTTCTACATCAATACTAAAAGATTTTTATCTTGCATTTAAAAAGGTATGTTGATTTATACATTCATTTTTACTCATATGTATACTATTTTTATTTTATAACTTATACATATATTTGTTTATTTCATTAAAGATGAAGAAGGATGCAAGTGGAGCACCGAATAGTTTCTTAAGCTTTATTGAAAATTCAAGAAGGAAGTTTTAGAAAGAAACGTCTTAGTAATGTTGAACTTGATCCTAGTCTTAGTCATTTCATTTAATATGGGGTCCACACTATCCAGTATCAAATAATAAAAGGTGATTGTAATTACATTGCAAAAGTCATACCCAAAAGGGATTATTCCCTAGTTATTGCAAATATTCCTCATGGTTTTAATATCCCAAACTTGAATATGATAGTGACCCTTATTCTTATCAAGATTTTAGTAAAGTGGTTGTGAGATTTCTAGAAGTCACAACATCACCATTTTGGAGATTTGTGACATTTCATTCAGACATACAATTTGCAATGTTATTAACAAGCTTCAAGGGAAAAACAAACTCAAGGATTAAGCTTACATGGTAAGACATTGAAATTTTATGTTTGATTAATGTCAAAAAAATCATTTATGTACAAGTTAATTGAATTTTTACTATTTCATGTTACAGGAAAAATTAAAATCTTATTCATTGTGGAGATCAACTGATTATAAGTGATTGTGAGTTTATTCATGTTGAATATTGGACAAAAGATGATAGCTATAAGCTTGTTATTTTGAATCGGGTAGATGGAAAGAGTCATCGCCAAGTACTGGTTCATGATGTTGTTGTAGACAAACTAAGATATGAAGATAAAGAAGCAAAAGGAGAGATAGTTAACTTTTATCAAAATTTAAAAACCACAGTCATTGATTAACTATCTTATCGATTATGTTCAAATGAAGGAGATTGGGCTTTGAATTTATTCTTAGGCTCAGGTAAGTTTTATTATATAAAATTGAGTTTCAATATTTTCTTTTTAAATTTTATGTGTTTATACTAATTTACTTAATTATTTTTTTCTACTTGATGATTAAATACAACACTAGCATGTTGCCTACAAAAAGGAAGAAATTTCATTTCCATTGAAAAAGGCCCAGTACAATGCAAATTTATTCAACAAAGAATTAATGCTCTTCAATTTCTTCCAAATGAAATGCAAGAAGTTGGTTTGAGGAAAGAGGATTTTAATGAATCACGTGTGACAAAAAAGGCAAAGGAACCTCAACCACCATTAGATGGAATGATTGCAAAGGAATACTTTGGAAGATTCGCAGACATGAGAGATCCATCAGAAGAGGAAAATGACCAAACTGAAGCATAAAATATTATGGAATAAGACAATAATGAAACTCTAAAATATGACTGAGCATGGGTTATATGATATTATTGATTAAATTTTAGTTATGCTTGCAAATGAGGCTCATTTTTTGTAACTATAAATTAGTTATACTTGTAATGTTTTGACTTTGAGATTTTATGAGAAGAATAAGTATCCAATTATTTTTATTATATGTTTAATATTTAAATTATGTAGTTTTCACTTTAAGTTTATGTGAATAATTTATTTTGTGAAAAAAATTGTGATTATTATTATTTTTTGACATAAAATTCATAAAATTGCTATTTTTTAAACTTTTTTTTGTTAATTTTTTCCTGTAAAAATAGTTTATTTGACATGTCACTTTTAGCAAAAGAGTCTCAAAATTTGCATTTTTTTTTGTTATATCTATATTCAAAATGTGTATTTTTATGTTAATTGTTAAAAATTATTTCTTTCTTAGTGACAATTAGTTGATGTGCATTGAAATATTAATTAACAATATATAAATATATAGAACTTTAAAATTTCGACAAATTTTTCTTATGATGCAAAAGATCAAAGATCTCACTACAAAAAAAAAAGTGAAAAGAAAAATAAAATACAAACCTAAAACACTTAAAAAAATTTCAAGGAAGAAGAAGAAGATTACTACTTAACAAATTGTTAAATTTAGAAAATAATTATCCAGATTTAATACATTGGAAAGTTTAAAGTCAAAAAATAAGTCTTCTAAAAAAAGCATTGATGCTAGCATCAACACTTTTCAAAATCAACATGAAAATAACTACACATTAAAAATAGTGTTTATATTTGATATGTAAGAAAATTTGAAGTGTCAAAAATATGCTAAAAAAATGTATTCTGAATGAACAATTTTCAAAATCGGATTACTTTTTGGTACCTCAAAAAAATGGGTACTCGGTACAGTTCTCATTTCAAAGTTTACAATGTTTAAAGTAATATATTTGATGGTAACAATGTTTAGTTTATAATATTGAGAGAATTATTCAATTTATGTACATGACATGTTGAGTTCATAATAATTATTTTGTGTATTTTCCTAAATCTATCTAAGATTCAAACCAAAATGAACCTAACGTGATGAGTCCAAACCATTAATTATGATTTTGAATTCACATCAAATGGAATCCAATTAATATTAATCCATTATGGAATCTAATTACTACTAATCCATTATGATCAATTCTATTATATCACATTTTTTAAATAGTAACTAAGAGGTTATATTAAGTAGAAAAATGTTAAGCAGAGTCTGAGTACAAAAGGGTTACATTTTGAAGGTCCATACAGGATAGATCACAACTTAACAAGGTTATTTACGTCCTTTTTATTATCCTTACAACAATACAAGTAATTCTTCTTGTATAATATTTGATGAAGGATAAATCCATTTTTTTTCTTTAACATACACTCCTTCTCCTGATATTAGTCATCAATCACAATTATCTCTAGGGCATCTTTCAACTGATTCAAATATGAGATGGCTGGAGAGATAAATTTTGATAAATATATGTGATTTGATTGAGTTTGATCTTCATGTACATTTATAAAATCAGAAAATTGGGCTTCAACCTTATTGACATCTTGCTTAAGCCCAAAATTTGACCACCATTCACATTCATGAGTACCATGTCCAACTTGTTGAATAGTTTAAGTATGTTGAACATTGGATAAACCAATGTTCCTTGTGTGTTTCATGACATGAACTAACTTCCTCTCATGGATCCTTATCTTTGGAAATGCAATCATTGACTAAGACCTATAGGTTTTGGCCTAATGGAAATCATGATTTCCAATAAGTGGCATTAGAGCATAGGTCACGAGTTCAATACATGCTTGGCTTGCACTAGAAATAGGTTGTTGGAAATTGGATAAACCAACGCTCCCAATGTGTTTTGCGACATGGAATAAATGCCTCTCATGGATCCTTATCTCTGGTGATGCATTTGTGAACTAACACCTACAGGTTTTGGTCGAACAAAAATTATGATTCCCAACACAATAATCATTTGAATGAGAGTTTACACATAAATACTTAAAGAAGTCACAATATGGTCTATATATTTTGAGAGATATAGCCAATCTCTTAAACCACCACATTGATTGAAACCCCCCTCAATCTACCTGGGATCTCTATGTGTTTTCCCAAACACAAGTCCCAAATTCAAATCAATATCAACATTAGTCATGGTAATTTTTAAATTTGATAGAGACCACCCACATGACCTGCAACGTCTTTAAGAACCATATCCCTATTTATCTAAGTGGAACCATTTCCTTATAACCATAAATTGGACCCCTTACATGACCTCTTACAGCATCAAATACACAATCCCCCTTCCATCTATCCTTTTTGGAAAAAAAATTCATAGACCATTTACCCAAAGGAGAAGCCTCAATTCTAAATTCAAAGGATACATGATCATTAACATCCGGAGAGAGTGGAAACACTCAAAGTCTCCCAACTTCCCATACCAACATAGCCAAGAAAAAATGTGCATGTTCCCTCTAACAGACCAGACACTCTGAACCAAACTATACTAGGGACTCAAATATAGAGTGAGGCCTGGATAGCTCCACTCATACTATTAAAACAATTAATCACCTTCGGGCACATATTAATCAAGGAGATCCCTAGAGTTGACCAAGGAATTAGAAAAGTGTACAAAACCATAAAAAAAATGCCATATTGGCAAGGGTGTGTCCAAGATAGAATTCGGATTAGGAGTCCCATAAAGTTGCTTCCCTAATCAACCTAACTAGACAATCATGCTTTGGAAGGATTTTTAGGCTTGGGATGTCCTACGTCGCCAATACTCCAATCTTCCTTCATGAAAGTAGACTTAGAGCCCAAAATCGTCGCAAGTTATTAACATAAGTCACAAAACGGAGTACAAAGCCTATCATTCACCTTGATTTCACATGAATGCACTTGGTACAGGGAGGGGAGAGCACGTATGAGGGAGGTGCATGCCCAAGTAAATGCATTGATTTCCATTTGGGTATGACATAATTTGATGGGGATGCCATGTGCATCCCAATAAGAAAATATTGATTTAGAGTTATAATTTTGATTATGTAGTTCTTAATAGAAGATTAAGGGATGGAGGGCTCTATAAGTGACCCATTAATGACTAACATTTCCGAAGATGAGAGATTAGATTGGTTTTCCATTGAATCTATTGTGGAGTTGTGCTCTCTTAGTACATGGAAAGAACTAAACCTGTGATATTTGGTGACGCAGTAACAACTCTGGCGCAATGTAATACCCAATCCTAGTCTTTCCAAATCGATATTTGAATTGCAGTTCTAAATAGTTTAACAGATTTCTGTCTTCAAATATTTTTGAAAAGCGCAGGTCCTTTCTCACTAATACAAACTTCTGAAAAATAACAGAGTTAAACACTGTTTTTAAAAAATAACTCTCAGGTAACAAAAATTGCAGTATGTCGCCCTTCAAAATTATCCAATCCAAGGCTATATATCCAAGGCTATATCACACAAATGCAAATGAGCCTTTAATATGTAGCGACTCCTTCTTCACTTCAGAGAGAACGCAACCCAGACATTACTGTTTTAAAACATATGACAGTGAAAACGCTGTTAAAAAAAACATTGCCAGCCTATCTCTGTTGCATTCGTAGCAATTGACAAATAACAACAAATGTTTCCCGATTTCTCCAAATCCCATGCAATCTATTCGCCTTTGACCACTTAACACAGGTGAACATATCGATTCACCGATCTGCGATACATTACAACGCATCTATTCACCATTGGCGGTCACCATTATATTTCATATAAATATATATTGTTTTATCAGATTCCACGCGATTTTTTTAACCGGAATCGCCACGAGAATTCTCGCATTTAAACGCTCCAATGCATTAACTGTTGCAGTTTCCAATTCGCCGAATCTTTGATTATCCCAACTATCACTCCATATCAGATTCCGATACGCGATTTCTGAGATCTATGATCGCTAGTTTTTCGGTGTTCCAATCCAATCGGAAGTCGGAGATCACAAGTTCAACAATTTTCACCCTGCATTCCGGAGTTCCGATCCGATAATCAGAATCGGAAATCGCCGATTGTTGTTTCACAAAAATGAACTTTGAAACTGGAACCGACGCCCGAACCCAATCTCTCCCTCTGCGCAAATGGTTTTCACACACATGCTTAGCTATACAAATCGTTCTTCACAGGAATCTTTACAATTAAAACTAAAACACAATCACCTCCAATACAATAATTAACCAGGGAATTCAACACATAAATTTTCCAAATTTCGCATACATGGCTGCGCCCAATATAAACTTGTTAATGCACAGAATCTCTGTGTTTATTTAAATTGCATAAACCCGACTTCTATTACAACACACACACGGTTTTACAATCTTCTGAGCTCACGCTCTCCAAGATCACACACAAAAGCTCCCTCTTTCCACGAAGAAAAATCTCTTCGTTTTATTACAACTGTCTTACCTTCACTCTCTAACTACTCGATACATAATATTCTAATTATAAAAATTCTAACAATAAAACTCCTATCTATTTGCGCTCACTTACACCTGTTATAAAAATCTTATCAATAAGATAGACACACCTATTACAATAATAACTAATTATCTGTGAAGTCGACCTCTTTAGAAAACTGGATTTTAACACAAAGCAATGAATTTCACCATGTCAGGCCACAACATGTGGACAATTTTCCACATTGCTGGCCAGTTCCGATGCTCCTGCATCAGACTCCCGGAGAAGAAAAGATTGGTTCTTTAAATTTTCAGGATTTATGCCGTATTTCTGCAATTCAGTTGCTGTCAACCAACTGGAATCTTCCATTGGTTGCTCTTTCCACTTGACAAGATACTGAAAATATGTATGTCCTCGAGTTTTCTTGGATATCCTTTGATCTAAAATGGCTTCAACTTCTTTCTTGAATGTTTTTGGTACCTGTTCTTCCCAATCCACAGTTTGAACTTCATCATCTGTAGCTTCAGTCTACAACTCTGTTTCTGTCTCTCTGAATGGATACAAGTCTGCAATATTAAAAATGGGGGATATTCCGATCCCTTCCGGAAACTCAATCTCATATGCATTGGCTGAAAATTTCCTTTTGATTTTACAGGGTCCTATCTTCTTCAGTTTCAGCTTATTATAAGTCTTTGTAGGAAATCTCTCTTTCCTAAAATATGCCATGACCAAATCTCCTACCTGAAACTCTTTTTCTCTCCTTCTCAAATCTGCTCTCTGCTTGTATCTCTTGCTGCTTTCCTGTAGTTTACCTTTAACCTCTTCCTGTAGCTTCTGCATTTGTTCAACAAAATCTTCAGCACTTGCACTTCTGGCTTCTTGTTTCCCCAAGTATCTTGGCTCATATACTCCTCTCGGATGCATTCCAAAGACAATCTGAAATGGGCTCATTCCAGTGCTTCGGTTTGGTGTGTCATTGTAAGCAAATTCAGCTTGGGCTAATGCCAAATCCCACTGTTTGGGATTCTGATGTACCAAACTTCTTAATATATTCCCCAAGCTTCTGTTTACAACTTCAGTTTGTCCATTCGTTTGAGGATGGTACACTGAACTAAAACTGAGTTTAGTTCCCAATTTCTTCCAAAGTGTCCTCCATAAATGCCCTACAAATTTAGTGTCTCGATCTGATACAATACTTACAGGCAAACCATGCAATCTTACAATCTCTGAAAAGAATAAATTTGCTATGTGTGTGGCATCATTAGTCTTCTTACAAGAAATAAAATGGGCCATTTTAGAAAATCTGTCTACAACAACATAAATAGAATCGTTTCCTCTCTGAGTTTTTGGTAAACCCAAAACAAAATCCATACTCACTGCATCCCATGGTCGATCTGGTATGGGCAATGGCTGATATAGACCGGTATTTTGACTCCTTCCTTTGGCATACTGACATACCCTGCATTTCTCAACAAAATTTTTAACATCAGTTTGCATTTTAGGCCAATAATAAAAAGCATTCACCTAAGAGAAAGTTTTATCTTGTCCAAAATGACCAGACAATCCTCCACTGTGCTTCTATTTAATGATGTTCTCTCTCATGGAACATTTAGGAATACATAATTTGTTGCTTTTAAATAACAGGCCTCCTTGAATAAAGTAATCCATCCATTGACTTCTGTTATGGCTCACCGGATTCTGCACTGTTGTGTAGATGTCTTTAAAATCCTCATCATCCTTATACATTTCTATCATTTCATCAAAACCTACAACACCCACTTTAAATTCTTGCAAAAGAAAACTTACCCTGCTTAATGCATCCGCCACTTTATTAGACTTACCACTTTTATGCTTTATTACAAAAGTGAAACTTTGCAAAAATTCCACCCATTTGGCGTGCTTCTGATTTAGCTTTGGCTGATTATTAATAAACTGCAAAGCATGGTTGTCTGAATATAAGATGAACTCCTTTGGCAACAAATAATGCCTCCACTTTTTCAATGCCTGCACAATAGCATAAAATTCTTTGTCATAGGAAGAATATTTTTTCTTTGCATCATTTAACTTCTTGCTGAAATATGCTATCGGCCTTTGCTCCTGACTTAGCATCGCACCAACTGCTTCTCCACTTGCATCAGTTTCCACTTGAAAGACTTTCTCGAAATTTGGCAATGCTAGAATAGGCTTTTCTGTTATCTTCTTTTTCAGCAAATTAAAATTCCTATCAGCTGCTTTTGTCCATCGAAATGGCTGATTGACCTCCTTGATTGTCTCAAGGATTGGTGCACAAACTTGACTAAATCCCTTTATAAATTTTCGGTAGAAACTAGCAAGTCCATGGAAACTTCTTACCTCGAATACACTCCTGGGAGTAGGCCAGTTTCTGATTGCTTGTACCTTCTCCGGATCCATTTTCAATCCGTGTCTGGAAATCACAAATCCCAAATACACCAGCTCCTCTTTCATGAAACTACATTTCTTCAGATTGATTAGTAATTTCTCTTTCTGCAGAGTTTTCAAAACTAACTTCAAGTGTTCCAAATGCTCCTCTTTACTTTTGCTGAAAACTAGAATATCATCAAGGTAAACAACAACAAATTTACCTGTATATTCTTTCATAACCTCATTCATTAGTCTCATGAATGTGCTGGGCGCATTTGTGAGCCCAAAAGGCATCACTAACCACTCATACAATCCACTGTTGGTTTTGAAAGTTGTTTTCCACTCATCGCCTTCCCGAATTCTGATCTGATGATACCCGCTTTTCAGATCTATCTTAGCAAAGTACCTGGATCCACTTAAACAATCCATTAAATCATCCATCCTGGGCAAAGGAAATCTATACCTGACTGTTATCTTGTTGATAGCTCTGGAATCGGTGCACATGCGCCATTCTCCTCCCTTTTTCGGACTAAGCACCGTTGGCACAACACACAGACTCAGACTTTCTCGAATCAGCCCCTTGTCCATCAGCTCTTGAACCTATCTTGCAACTTCTGCATTTTCCTGAGGAGTTAATCTATATGCAGATTTATTAGGTAGGCTTGCTCCTGGTATTAAGTCAATATGGTGACTTATACTTCTAATCGGTGGTAATTCATTCGGCAATTCATCCACAATGATATCCATGTAACTACTTAACACAGATTGAATTTCTTCAGGCAAATCATTTAAATTTGTGGAGGTTAAAATTACCTTTGGCCTTCCCACGATAGCAAAATGCACCTCTTCGCTTTTATCCACCTCCTGTAACAGTTCCTTACCACTCATCAACATAATACTATTTTCAGGCAGCTCTTTATCAGCATCATTCTTTACTGGCAGCAACGTATGTTTAACTCCATCCTTTTCTATGGTGTATGTATTTCTTCTTCCATCATGAATCGCCTTTCGGTCAAATTGCCATGGCCTCCCCAATAACACGTGACATACATCCATGGGCATTATGTCACATAAAATCACATCTCTTTATGTACCAATCTGCATTTCCACATTACACTGTTATGTCACAATGACTTGATGACCATTCTGAAGCCAAGATACTTTGTAAGGTGCAGGATGCGCTTTCTTTGTTAACCCAAGCTTTTCCACCATCTCTGTAGACACAAGATTGTCAGTACTCCCGCTATCAATTATAACCTTACAGCACTTACCCTTTGATTTGCATGTAGTCCTGAACAAGTTCTTTCTTTGCGCAGGTTCTCCAATCTTTTTTTCTGATCTCAACAAAGTTCTTCTGAGCAGCAATGATTCACCTTCTTCCGGTGGTTCTTCCTTCTCTACAAGTCGAGGTGATTCCAGCTCCGCCTCAGCCACATTTGCACCCCTCTGGCTTGCTGATTTGTTATGAGGACAGTCCCGCGACATATGTCCCCATTCTCCACAAGTATAACACCTAACATCTCTTCCTTGCCCTCTTCCTCTGGGCGTGAATCTCCCTCTACTAGATTCACCCATCTGTGGTGATCTGCTGCTTGAACTTCCTGCTTCAAACTGATGCTGTGTTCCTCTGGATCTGGCAGCTCCTCTACCTTTTGCTGAGCTCTTTCCTCTGTTTCTTTGACTCTGTTTTCGTAGTATTTTCTCCTCTGCTTTCAAACTTGCTTGATAGGCATCTTCCATAGTTTTCAAACTTAACAGGCTAATTTCATCTTGGATCTCATATCTTAGCCCATTAACATATCTGGCTACTTTCTCCAAATCATCTTCTACATGCCCTGTCCTGATGCTTAACCTGTAAAATTCTTCAGTATATTCTTTAACAGACATTCCTTTCTGCTTCAGATTTTGCATCTGCTTAAAAAGATTCAAATGATAGTCTTTAGGCAAAAACTTGGCTTTCAGTTTGCTTACCATTTTATCCCACTGCTTGATCTTAGATTTCCCCTTTCTCGTTCTTGATGTCTGTAACTCGTCCCACCAAATGGCTGCGTGACCTTTCAATCTAGTGACCGCAAATTTTACCCTTTTAATTTCTTCAATCTCTTCATAATCGAAGTTATGATCTATGGATCTGATCCAATCCATGAGCTCCTCGGCATTCAGACTCCCTTCATACATAGGAATCTCCACTTTGGGTTTGCTTCCAACCTTCGCCAGCATCTTCATGAATTTAACATTTTCATTCTCTTCTTCTGCTTCCACATCTTCCTCAGATTCTTCTGAAGAACTTTCAGCGTCCTCATCAGGTGCTCTTCTCTGGGCTGTTTCCATTGTTTCCATTCGTTCACACAGTCTTTGCACTTCTTCTATCAGGACTGCATTTGCTTCTGGTCTCCCTCGACCAATTCCTCGACCAACTCCTCTCCTTGGCGGCATCTTCGTTGCAAACACCTGTCTCTTTTTGGCTCCGATACCAAAATCTGACGCAGTAACAACTCTGGCGCAATGTAATACCCAATCCTAGTCTTTCCAAATCGATATTTGAATTGCAGTTCTAAATAGTTTAACAGATTTCTGTCTTCAAATATTTTTGAAAAGCGCAGGTCCTTTCTCACTAATACAAACTTCTGAAAAATAACAGAGTTAAACACTGTTTTTAAAAAATAACTCTCAGGTAACAAAAATTGCAGTATGTCGCCCTTCAAAATTATCCAATCCAAGGCTATATATCCAAGGCTATATCACACAAATGCAAATGAGCCTTTAATATGTAGCGACTCCTTCTTCACTTCAGAGAGAACTCAGCCCAGACATTACTGTTTTAAAACATATGACAGTGAAAATGCTGTTAAAAAAAACATTGCCAGCGTATCTCTGTTGCATTCGCAGCAATTGACAAATAACAACAAACGTTTCCCGATTTCTCCAAATCCCATGCAATCTATTCGCCTTTGACCACTTAACACAGGTGAACATATCGATTCACCGATCTGCGATACATTACAACGCATCTATTCACCATTGGCGGTCACCATTATATTTCATATAAATATATATTGTTTTATCAGATTCCACGCGATTTTTTTAACCGGAATCGCCACGAGAATTCTGGCATTTAAACGCTCCAATGCATTAACTGTTGCAGTTTCCAATTCGCTGAACCTTTGATTATCCCAACTATCACTCCATATCAGATTCCGATACGCGATTTCTGAGATCTATGATCGCTAGTTTTTCGGTGTTCCGATCCAATTGGAAGTCGGAGATCACGAGTTCAACAATTTTCACCCTGCATTCCGGAGTTCCGATCCGATAATCGGAATCGGAAATCGCCGATTGTTGTTTCACAAAAATGAACTTTAAAACTGGAACCGACGCCCGAACCCAATCTCTCCCTCTGCGCAAATGGTTTTCACACACATGCTTAGCTATACAAATCGTTCTTCACAGGAATCTCTACAATTAAAACTAAAACACAATCACCTCCAATACAATAATTAACCAGGGAATTCAACACATAAATTTTCCAAATTTCGCATACATGGCTGCGCCCAATATAAACTTGTTAATGCACAGAATCTCTGTGTTTATTTAAATTGCATAAACCCGACTTCTATTACAACACACACACGGTTTTACAATCTTCTGAGATCGCACTCTCCAAGATCACACACAAAAACTCCCTCTTTCCACGAAGAAAAATCTCTTCGTTTTATTACAACTATCTTACCTTCACTCTCTAACTACTCGATACATAATCTTCTAATTATAAAAATTCTAACAATAAAACTCCTATCTATTTGCGCTCACTTACACCTGTTATAACAATCTTATCAATAAGATAGACACACCTATTACAATAATAACTAATTATTTGTGAAGTCGACCTCTTTAGCAAACTGGATTTTAACACACAGCAATGAATTTCACCTTGTCAGGCCACAACATGTGGACAATTTTCCACATTGCTGGCCAGTTCCGATGCTCCTGCATCATTTGGAGTTTAATATTGGCTAAGATTGAAGCAAGTGTCGAATCTAACGAAATGGTACTAAAAGAAATGTGCTAAACAAGATTATGAGAATACACTAATTCAAGCCCCTTTTAAGTATAGCCCCTTTCCAAGGCTAAGTCAAGCCCCTTTTAGGCATAGCGCATAACATTTCACTTGATTTTTGTGACCATTCCTAAGCCCCATGAGAAAGTTGATTCAATTTGTCATCTAAGGCTAAAGATTACCCCCATCTCGCACTTACCACACTATATTATATGGATTTCTATTATTACGATTCATTACTAATTCTACTCATTCTAGTCATAAGAATAGATGAAATATTTATATCACTTTTCAATTAAATCTTTAGACTTTTTATTAAATTATTATAAATGATACTAAGAAAAAAATATGGTTAAAAGATTCATTATCTTAAAATAATATTAAAACCTAAAATAAAAGTAGAAAATATAATGGAATGAAGTGACTTTAAAATGTTTTAGCCGTGTTGTATATTAATAGGTTGAAAATTATGGTGTCTCGTTCTATGAAATCAAAACACAGTTGAAATATTAAAAAAAAAAAAAAAAAAATTGTTGATTTTTAAAGTAATGATTTTGAGCAATAATTATATATATATAACCCACGATGGATTATAGCAAGGTAATATTTTTCTAACCATCCTGATTCATAAATGTAAAAACTTTATAACAAAACTAGCCAATTTATCTGTAAAAATTATGGTCACAAGTTTTGGAAAATATCTACGAAATTGACCAATGATTACGAGATCTCCCAGTATAAAAAACCTTTAAAAAGCTAGTGAAGCAAAATGACACTCCATAAAGAAGGAAACATGACAAAATATGCTTCTTCTACACTATATTGTACAGTTACATATTATAAAAAATACCAACTCTGAAAACAGGTTATTCCTTTCGAGCGATCTTCACCGCCATCATTTGTATTTGTATTGAGACTTGCTTTGGTGTTCAATTTGCAGGCAACTTGCTAGGTGTTTTTTTTTTTTAAGTCGTGATCTTTGTTGTTCGGTTTTTGCTTTTCATTTGCTGTCAATACTCAGAAATATCTCCATTCAAATGAAAATTCATTTAAATTCATAATTTTATTAAATTTGGCAATTTAATTCATTTACATTCAAATTTCATCATTTAAATGTGATTCAAACTTCACTATTTGGCAATTTAATTTATTTAAATTCAAACTTTTTCATGACTAATCATATATCTTGTTGGCAATGTCCAACCTAATCTCAGTTTCTTTTCCCTAGGCCTTGCAAATCTACCTTATAAAGGCGCTAGAAATTAATTTTCTACCGCCTATAGGACTTAGAGAAACATTGTTATAAGATTCAAAAGTGATCAAAAGTGGTCAAGAGTCAAAAGTGGTCAATTAAAACTTTAGTAAAAATCATTTACATGTAGTAAATCATCTTGGTGGTAACCTTTTTTTAAATAAGTTTTGTTGCTACTACCTCTAGGACTCTAGAAATGACAATTACTTCTTTCACTAGTACCTATACATATTGCTATCCTCTTGCATTACTCCTACTATTTATCTTGTATTATGTTTCTACAATGATTTTGTAAAACTTTTTATACCTTCTAAAAGCTAGTTAAAGCTCGACAAAAACAGTTAAGCCCACTTAGACTTACATGATTATGAGTTGATGCAATTTGTTTAACCATCTCAATAGGAAATATAAATGAATATGCTCATATTATGAAGCATATAGTGAAATTATATATGGTATTATAAGCAAAACCTTGTTACCCTTTTTATTTCCATTATTCTTCATCCCACTTCATTTTCCCTGCTTGCAAATTAACCATATTAAGGTGGAATTTACCTATTGTGGCTAGATATGGCTATCCAAAGGTATTATGGTTTTGTGTGGTCTCTACATAAGATGGGAAAGGTTGTTATGGTTTGTGTTTTTTTCAACTTGTTGGCTTATTTTCCTTTGTTGTTTCATCTACTCCTGCCTCCCTACTCTTTGATATCCCACAATGCCTTTAACCTCTCCACCTCATGTGATCAATTCCATCTATTTTTCTCCATTGTCATGTCTTACCGAGACCTCATTGGGATAAAAAAATACATTGAATAATTTTTTTTATTTTTTTTAAGACATTCATTCCTCTCTTATTCCCTTCACATCCACTTGGGAATTTTGCAAGTTCAAATTGAGGTATCAATAGAATATATAATTCAGTATAGGGACCTAATTCAACAAGTACATGATGAAATTGGTGCAATTTGAAGTTCACTAATAGAACTTCCAAATGGGTAACATTTACAATTTATCCTCCCTTATCTCAAGATTTTTTAGGTTGTGCAACCTTACCAATGGATGACATCATTATCCCAGATCTTAATGAATCTTCCCCAAGGACTTATAAATATAATCCTGAACTTAGAGGTTCTATTCCATTTATAGGTTGTTTTTTTGTAATATTTTTTCATCTTAATACTCGTAGTGTCCCTTTGAGTTGATTCTATAAAACAATTTCCTAAACTCCTAGTCTGTTATCCCTTTGAATTTTTTAGTTGCTTTTTAGAGCCTGTTATTTTTGGCAATACTATTTTTAAATAGTTCTACTCAATCTATTCTTCTTGGATCATTTTTGACACAGATTTTAGTATTATAATACAAAACATCCAAATTTCTATGAAAAAAATAAAATTTTTATTTCAATTTTTCATCAACATAATTTCATTAAAAATTACTCAAACTTAAGTTCATAATTATATAGACTTACAATAATAACAACAAAAATAAATAAAAATCAATAACAATGAAAAAACTAGTATTTTAAACCAGATTAGGACTGAAGTCCAAAGTTTAATTGTCCAAAGGCATTAAAAGATTAAACCCCTTAACAACAACTTATTGTATTACATTTTGCATGTACAAAAATTTGGCATTAGGTGCATCATTATCTCGTGCCATAACCACTTCTTGACCATATCTTCTTGAAGTGATCCCAAAACTTGTCATAAGATCAAATTGTTATATTACTTGGGAAAATCCTCAGAGTTAAAAAACTCCAAGCTTACCAGGTTTTATTTTTCAACAACCTCTGCTGCCTCTACAAGGATTTTGAGGTTTTCCTTCTTAGCTAGTGCCCTACTGATTCTTCTACCCTTTTTCTGCGAGGTTTTAAGAACTATTTGAGGTTTTCGTTCAGATTCTACTGGAATCCACTACTCAGCTCTAGAATACCCTTCTTATTGCTCATAAATAGTGAAAATTGGCTCCTTTAGATTGGGATTTATTTTATCTTTCAATCCCATCCGTAGTTTGTTTATGGGCTTAGTTCGTGGCTCCCTTGAGTATTTTGTTGCATGGTGAAATTTTCCAAGATCTTCACCCTTCTTTCCAGATTCTCCAATGATGTCATCTTTCATGTTTTCATGTACTTTTTTCTGTTGTCCTATAATCCTCTTATTATTTACCCTAGGGATTTTCATCCTATTAGTTTTTTTTTGTGGATTTTGTAGCAGCTTGGTGACTACTCTCAGCATCTATAGTTAGCGACCTTTCCATATTTTTTCGAGGAAATGGTTGTCTCGTTACCTTCTTCCTCGACTACTTTTTTTGTGTATTTAATGCATGTAGGTACATGATTTGAATGAGGTCATGGTGGTAGACATCATGGGGATATAAAGCCTACATTTTTCTTGCACATGCCACTATTTTAATTAAGCTATGATGTAGGAAATCAGGGAGATTCATCCTATTGAAACCAACAATGTATACTAGAATTGTCATGTGATACAAAAAGAACTTAGAGAATCGGCAATCACATGTCATATACATTTGAATCTATCACATTGGTTTAACCCACTTTGGTTTTAAAATGTCATAGTGGAACCCAAAGCTCTATAAAGGGTCATGACAATTTTCTTTTAGGAAACAATTAAGGTTTACCCCCTATATTGGCTTCCTTTTGAACCAACTCTCTCCTGTAGCTGGTAATTTGGTTGCTTTTGAAATGATTTCCTTTGTTACAAGAAACCCTAGCACTAGTACCATCAAAAGAATCGATGAAATCAGAAGAGAGTTTAATTTTATATCTCGTGAACAGGTGAATGATGGGCTCCCAACCTTATTCTATAAAAAATGGGAAATCTTAAGCAATCTAAATCTAGAACAATTCTACTCCATCCGTCTCATAACACTTTAGATTTCCACTCTTTCCCATTTGTCTAATTATTCCCAAATCCTAAGAAAAAACCTAGTAACCGCCTCATTGTCTACTGCATATCATCCTTTGTGTGCTCCGCCACTTTGGAAATGGATATCCTTCTGCTTGTGTTACGTGAAAATGTTTCAAATTTATTTGTCCACATGGAAATGAAAATGTGTCAAACTTTTCTTTCAACCACCTTCGTTACATGAAATTTGAAATGAACTCTAATAGGTATGAGTGAGAAGACGCATACATCAACTATCAAGTTCCTTTCATTTACAAAAAAAAAACTTTGTTCAAATTGTAAAATGATTTTCATATAAGATATCTCAGCTAAGTTGAGAAAATGGGTTTAGCACACAGTAATATAGGCATACAATATTATTGTAACATGGTCATAAAACATACTTCCACTTGCTACTCAAATTGCTACAACTATTGTTTACAATGTCGTAGAAAAACAAGTTATTGTATAGAGAACAAGAATAGCATAAAACATCACAAGGTCTTCACAATAATTTTAGACAGTCTCAACTGTAGCATAAAAATCATCAACTCAATACTTCATTGCATCAAATAATAGATATTATGGTTCACATTGTTTCTATTTATGGTATACATACTTCATAGAACCAAGTTACTGTCATGCAAGTCAAGAGATGGCATCCATATAATTTTTGTTTTATTCCACACCTTCATAAGATGCATAAGTTCGGTAGATTCACATAGCTTTAAAAGAAATAAATTTTAGGCTTAATTATTAGGCCACTCCGCAACAATATACAATAATGTACAGTTAATCGAGAATATTTAACTGTTTGTATAATTTACCATTGTTTGTAGTCATGTTTTTTGATGCACAAAAAAAAAATTTCTTCATTTTACTAACCACGTTTGTCTTAGTTATATTATTTCTTGTAGCTACACTTTTGCATCAGGAACTCCTGCATTGGCTATAATTTCTAATATAACAATCTGAAACTGTATCTTCTCTTTTACTAGTTAGAAGGAACCATTACACTCTAATGTGTATTCATTCATGAGTAAAACTTAATAACAAAAAGTAACAAACTTCACCAAAGCATAGGATTTCCAAATGTTTCACTGGATGTCAGAATATCATCAAGTTGATGAATTTTTTGAATGTGAAAGACAAATGCTAACATATCTATGAAATCCCACACCTGGAATTTTTTTAAGGAATGTCAAATTTTCTAAAAACAAATCCTTTCAATATGTATGAATTAAATATTGAATTTTAAATCCATAAACTTGCCAACCATCATATTTGAAACATACGTGGCTTGTACATATTCTTTGGGCATCTCTGTCAACATACAAACAACAGATTCACCAAACTTGACTCATATAAATATGAATATGTAAATTGATTAAAAATCAAATACAAGACTGAGAACCTTTTACAACTACATTGACTTGGTCAACTCGATCGTCCCTCTGGGTTGTTTCTGTTCCATGATAAATATGCATGATCACCCAAAGGCTTGTGCACATACCAATCTGAAATAACCTCCTTACCATGCCAACTATTGTGAAGCATAACTTAAATGAAACCATACATCTATTGAAGACTACGAGCCAAGTCCATAAACCCTACTTTCATGTTTAATTTCATGCAGTAAAAAAGAACTAAATTAATGTTTTTGGGTTTAATTCATACCAGCTAATAACACTTCTCCTTACGTTTCTACTATTTCCATGTCCTGAGAATGACCAAGTAACTATTGTCTGTTGTAGATTAGCATTTGGGTGCTCAAGCACTTTGGAAATTGTTACCAATACACTTTGTTACCACAGTCTTAACACATTCACACCACCACCATGTTACCATACTTTTACCTTTTACCCTTTGTTATTTACAAAATTAAATCATATCCAAAGTTTCAATGTTTTAATTGACCATAATGACGATATTTTTGTATAATGATGATATCCAAAGTTTTAAGTTTTTACTTTACCACTTTTCACCACTTTTGACTCCTTTTGACTCTTATAACAATGTTTCTCAAAGTCTTGTAGGTGCTGGAAAATGATTTTCAAGCACCTACAGGAAGCGCTAAAAATCATTTTCTAATACCTCTTGTATATCAAGCTAACGTATTGGCTTTGCTAACTTGATGAGAAGATTTTATGTTAGGTCCCTATATTACTAGTATAGTCCCTTATTGTTGTTAGTGTAACCCCCTTATTGTTATTACTGTACCCCTATAACCCCCATATTATTATTATTATTTTGCCCTTCGATTATTATTGTTAGGTCAGCTAGAATTACATTGTGGTCCCACTAGGGTTACAATGTGGCCCCATGGACTCCTATATATAGAAATGAGGTTTTTTCATTTGTATCATCCAATAATTGTTCATTTATGTAATGTATTGTAGGTTTCCCCCTCGAATTGGCTGACTTCTAAGGCGTTGATCTCTCTTTTCTTCTATTTTTGGAGCTGTTTTCATAACATTTGGTATCAGAGCTTTGGATTCTAGGGTTTCGCTGCTCCCAAAAGGTCATCATGGAATTTTCACTATACCTTTTTTTTCTACGAAGGTTCAGAAGCCTAAATTTTTAGAGCACGAAGCCGAAATTTTGAGGAACATCATCACAAAATTTCATATCTTGGTTCGCAATATTTTAGGAGATATGGTCTATGGAAGTTAGGGATTTTTCATGCTCCCAAATTTCATCTCAAAGAGATGATCGTTGGAAAATATTCGTAATTGTCTCTCTCTGAGCATCGGATTGGAATTCTTTAAAAAGTGGCCGCAAGTACACGGGCTGTAGTTTCTTGTCTATCAATTTCAGAGCTAAAGGAGGAAACACTGACACGTGGAAAGTCAAACAAGTTTTCTCTACTGAACCAGTCCATAATTAGGTCATCGTAGGAGATTGGGCACAACTTTGTCTTCAAGAATCCAAATCAGGTCAAACCTGTGGAATTAGAAAGAGGATTTAGAGGGCTATATTAGGGCCAAATTTTAGATATTTAAGATCCAAAATCATAGAGATAATTTAGTTTCAATTTCGAGCTCCTCAAAAGCAAGAAAATGTGTGTATTTTTTTCCGAATTGCATAAGTCTTGTGTAAAAAAATCAGTTTGAAGTGATTCAAAGGGCCTATTGAGCATATATTTCAGTATTGGGTTCTGAAATTCCTCCTAAAAATAATTCAACACCCATTAAGCCCTCAGAGTACTCTATTATGACTCATGAAGATGAAGAATTGCAACATGATCTATCAAAATTACAAGAGCAAGTGCACCAAATTTCGCTCTCGCAAAGAGCAACAAAAAATGAAATGGAAGTTTTGAAGAAAGGCGTGTAAGCGAAGATGGATGGTTTGAAGAAGGATGTGGAAGCTAATATGGATGGCATGGAAGCTGGCATGGAAGCTAAGATGGATGACATGGAAGAAAAAATGAAAGACAACATGGAAAACATGAAGAATGATCTAAAAGCAGACATGGAAGGTTTGACAAAGTGGATACAAGAAATGTTTCCTAATGGAGAAGAGATAGTAGAGGAAACTCATGATGAGAACAAAAAAAATGTTAATTGTGATTTCATAAACTCTAATGTTGGATGGAAGAACCACCATATTCCAAAGATGGATATGAGGAAGTTTGATGGCAAGGATCCCGTAACATGGATACTACATATGGAGCAATATTTTGATCTCAATAATGTGAAAAACACACAAAAGGTACACATTGCAACTTTACATTTAGAAAAAAATAAATTTATATCGTATCAATGGCTTTGATCTCGTAAAAACATTATCACTTGGTAAATTTTTACGGAGAAAACTAATAGCACATTATGAGGATACAAAGAGAAACACCTTCTTTAGTCAATTGATAAATTTAAAACAAAAGGTTTCAATGCCGGAGCAGATTGAGGACTTCCAAAAATTGAATATAAGGGTAACTGATATTCCAGAGGAACACAGGATTGATGTCTTCATAGGGAATTTAAATGATAACATCCAACATGAAGATTGCATTTGGGAACCTGATTCATTGGAGAAGGCATTCAGGTTGGAAAGAAAAATTGAATGTAAAATTATGGCAACAAGGCATCCTACCACTCACATCTATAAAGAAGGAAGTGTTGCTACTCCTAGACTTCCACAACCTACAAGATTGACACCACAACAATTGGAAGAAAAAAGAGCAAAAGGCCTTTGCTACAATTGTGATAGAAAATACACTAAAGGTCATAAGTGCGCTGAGAAGAAATTATTTTACATATATTGTGAAGAGGAGGAAAAAAATGAAGAAGAAACTTCAAAAGTAGAGGATATACACCAGGAAGAAACCCTAGAAGAAGAAGAAATGAGTCTGACCATATCATGTAATGCATTGGTAGGAATTACCACTCCTCAAACTCTCAAGATAGAAGGACATATCAAGAAGAAAAAGGTAATAGTGTCGATTGATTCGGGTAGTACCCATAATTTTATTCATTGTAAGGTAGCCAAGGAATTGAATTTTTTCCTATACCCAGCACTAGAATGTCAAGTGATGGTTGCAAATGGAGGAACTATAAATTGCTCTGGAAAATGCCATAATATCAAACTAGCCATGGGGGAATATGTATTGAATATTCCAATGGTTTCCATCCCAATGGGAGGTGCTGCTGTTATACTAGGATTACAATGGTTACAATCCTTGGGGATGGTAGCTTTTAATTTTCAAGAAATTTTCTTGAAATTTTTTTCGGAAGGAAAGGAAATCGAATTATGAGGTATTGCAGGGAAGCCATGAAAGATAATAATCTCTAATGTCATGACAAAGCTTTTGAAGAAAGAACAACGGGGCATAATTGCACAATTATGCTCACTGGAAGTTCCAACATCAAAATCATCTATTTCTCTAGATCTCCAAAAATTCTTGGACAATCATTCCAAGGTGTTTGACACTCCCAAAGGACTCCCACCTATTTGTGATCATGATCATGCTATTCATTTGATTCCAGGAAGTGTTCCTCCAAACATCAGGCCTTATAGATATCCTTATGTCCAAAAGAGAGAAATTGAACATATGATTGCAGAAATGTTAGAGGCTGGTATAATTCAACCTAGTCAAAGTTCTTTCTCTGCTCCAGTAGTATTGGTGCACAAGAAGGATGGATCATGGCGCAGGTGTCCGGATTATAGGGAGCTCAATAAGCTCACCATTAAAGATAAATTTCCCATTCCTGTGATTGATGAATTATTGGATGAATTACATGGAGCAATTTATTTTACCAAGTTGGATCTTCGTTCTGGATATCATCAAATTAGAATGAAGACTGAAGATATTCCAAAAACAACATTTCAAACTCATGAGGGTCATTATGAATTTTTGGTCATGCATTTTGGCCTTACCAATGCACCTTCTACATTTCAAGGGTTGATGAATTCCATTTTCAAACCCTTCCTTAGACAATTTGTTCTAGTATATTTTTATGATATACTAATCTATAGCAGGTCTTGGAAGGATCATGTTCAACATGTTGACAAGGTGCTCAAACTATGGAGGAGAAACAATTATATGCAAAAACATCCAAATGTTTCTTTGGAGTACAAGAGGTGGAATATCTGGGTAATATTGTATCTCAAGAGGGTGTTAAGGTAGACCCTAACAAAATTAAAGCCATTAAGGAATGGAAAGTCCCCACAACCATAAAGTAGTTGCATGGATTTCTCAGGTTAACAGGGTATTATCGCAAGTTTGTTAAGAATTATGGGAGAATAGTAGCACCTCTAACAACATTATTGAAAAAAGATGCATTTTCATGGACTCTTGAAGCAACTAAGGTCTTTGAGCATCTTAAAGAGGCAATGTGCCTAGCACCAGTCTTAGCTACGCCAGACTTCACAAAAACCTTTATTGTGGAATGTGATGCCTCAAGAAATGGAATTGGTGTTGTTTTAATGCAAGAAGGAAGACCCATTTCTTTTGAAAGTCATTCAATCAAAGGAAAGTATTTACAAAAGGCTATTTATAAGAAGGAAATGTTGGCAATACTACATGCACTAAAGAATGGAGACCTTACCTAATGAGAAGACACTTCAAGGTAAAAACTGATCATGATAGTCTTAAACACTTTTTGGAACAAATACTATCTTTAGAAGGGTATCAAAAATGGGTCACAAAGATGTTGGGTTATGACTTTGAAATCATCTACAAAAAAGGGAAGCATTGCTTTGTGCCATTTCAATTATCCAACCAGATTGGATAACCGAAGCAAGGGATGAATGGAAGAAGGATGAATAAGTGTGGACTCTCATTCAAAAGTTGCAGCAATATCCTAGTACATCTGATACATTTAGTTGGAAAAATGATTCCTTGTGGTACAAAGATCTCATATATATTTGTAAGAATTCCTAACTAAACTATAATGTTCCTTTTTCAGAAACATTGTCAAATGACAAGGAAAATATATTCCAGAGATAGACTGCGGGGGAATTTACTGGATTTTTCACATTTAAACAAAGGATGAGCTCCAGAGGCTACCTGGCCCACTAGCAGACTCTGTCTATAGAGTGATTGTCAAGGGACAATATCCCCGATAGGGAAATACAACAAGATTGGGAATCTCCCAATATTGCAGCTACAACAATAACAAATACATCAAATGGAAAATAGCAGTGAATCATACACACATGAAATGTCAGAGAATAAAATGGCCATCATATTAAGACATAGCATCATAAAAAAAAATCATCTTGAGGAAATGATCACTCAAGAAAGGCACAACAAGCCTCAAGAAAGCTATACTAGGAAACATGAGAAATACTATTGCATAGAGAAAGCCCTAGGCCATGACTGCACAGTTATAGAGAGGAACTGCTGCATAAATAATAAAAATACAATGATATAAAAATATGGGCTCAAATAAAGAAGGGGGAGCAAGATCTCAACCCCTGAAAATACATAACATCAATTCTCTAAAAGGATTGGCTGAAATCTATACAAAAACACTATAATACAGAAATGTCGGAGTTGCAATAGCTGCTGACAAATCAAGAGCTGGAAATACATGGAAAAGGCTGAAATGTATACAACAACTGAATAATCCTCCTCCAATGGAAATCTGAAGTGAAAGTCTGATCCTTTCACCCAAGACTTCTCCTCCAAATGAATGTCAATCCCTCACAGCCAATAATCACCAATGAGAACGTTGTCTAAGAGAGGGACTGTGCTGCCTCTGATGGAAAGTGGTTGGCCTAATGCCAAAGATGGTGGGATATGCTCAAGAACCACCTTTGCTGATCTGCCAATGAATAGAACCTCTCTCCACTGAAAAACTAGCTCCGGATGGTGTGTGGAAACCTCCCTAGCAACACTGCATAATATCTGCTGTAGAAGCTGCACTGATGTAGATGGCTGAAGCTATGGTCTGAATGCCTGATTATGGGGAATGGAGTGCAATCCTTCATGAGATACTCAAGAAGGAGAGTAATTCCTAAACAGGACTCCCTCGTGCCGAAAGGAATTGCAGCTCTGCTGAACAGCAAGAGGCAGCAACAAGTCTCTAAGACTCGAATGTAAAATGATCAAAGATAATATTTAATGGCTGCCTTGCTCCTCTTTTAAACAAGTGAGCCTCCCCTCCATGGGCCCTACTTCGAATTAGGGTTTCCTCCCTCTAGAATCTTCCCTCCTATGTTGTCCCACATAGTGCTTTCCAACTCATGCCAACGCAGTTTGACTTGGTCAACCTTGGCCAAGCCTTCATGCAAAGACCTCCTTTCACACATGGAGGTGTGGAATCCAACTCCAATATGATCCCCTTTCATATTTAGAGGATTTTTATTATCTAACCATGCAAAGAATGGGTCTCCTACCCATTTTATTCACCTTCTTTATAAAATTAACAAAATTTAATGTTCCTCAAAGTTTTGGAACATTACATAAACCAAAATATTCTTTTGGAATTGCACACTTCTCCTTTAGGAGGACACTTGGGATTTTTAAAAACTTATTTTAAAAACTTACCACAAGGTGAAGAAGAATTTTTTTGGGATGGCCTTAAATCTGATATTTAAAAGTTTGTGGCAGAATGTTTGGTTTTCCAGCAAAATAAAGTTGAGACAATTAAGACCCCAGGTCTTTTACAACCTTTATCCATTCCAAGTCAACGTTGGGAGGATATTTCAATGGATTTTTATCATAGGTTTACCTAAGTCTGAAGGAAGGAGTGTCATCATGGTGGTAGTTGATAGACTTACCAATTATGCACACTTTTGTGCATTATCTCATCCATTTAAAGCAAGTACAATTGCTACTGCATTTATGGAAACAATTCAAAAGCTACATGGAAACCCGAAGATTATTGTAAGTGACAGAGATCCCATTTTTACAGGAAATTTTTGGAAGGAGTTATTTTCTTGTTTTGGTACTCAACTAGCTCATAGCTCATCTTATCATCCTCAATCCGATGGTCAAACGGAGATAGTGAATAAATGTTTGGAAGGATATCTTCGTTGTTTTGTATTTGATAAGCAAGCACAACGGGTCAAGTGGTTATCTCTCACTGAATGGTGGTATAACACTTCCTTTCATATTGCAACAAAAATTACCCCATTTATGGCACTTTATGGATATGATCCACCATCCATCACATCTTCTTTAAGGGAAAATTATAGGGTTCAAGCAGTGGAGGATCACATCGAGCATAAACAAGAAGTTCTCCAACTCTTAAAGGATAACCTAAATTTGGCACAAAATCGAATGAAACAACAAGCATATCAACAACGCAGTGAGAGAATTTTTGATGTGGGAGACTGGGTATTTTTACAGTTACAACCATACAAACAAGTGTCCCTCAAGCAAGCTAATAAGGATAATAAATTATCGCCAAAGTACTATGGTCCTTACAAGGTTTTGCAAAACATTGGTAATATGGCATACAAATTAGAGCTTCCTGCTTCTTCGTGAGTGCATCCAGTTTTCCATGTTTCATGCTTAAAAAATGTTATAGGGGACAAAATTCCAGTTCAAACAATATTGCGAGAACTTGATGAGGAAGGAAAAATCATATTGGAACCTGAAGCAGTCACGGAAATAAGAACTCGACAACTACGAAATTTATCAATTTCAGAGTATCTCATCAAATGGAAGGACTTACCCACTGAAGATTCTACATGGGAGGATGAGAATTTCATACAAAAGCACCCGGAGCTACTCAAGCATTGAGGAAAACACTTTTTTGAAGGAGAGGAGCATGTTAGGTCCCTATATTACTAGTACAGTCCCTTATTGTTGTTAGTGTAACCCCCTTATTGTTATTATTGTACCCCTGTAACCCCCATATTGTTATTATTGTGCCCTTCAATTATTATTGTTAGGTTGGCTAGGATTACATTGTGGCCCCACTAGGATTACATTATGGCCCCATGGACTCATATATATAGAAAGGAGGTTTTGTCATTTGTATGATCCAAGAATTTTTCATTTATGTAATGTATTGGAGGTTTCCCCCTCGAAGTGGTTGGTTTCTAAGGTGTTGATCTCTCTTTTCTTCTATTTTTGGAGTTGGTTTCATAAAATTTTACAACATCCCTCTTACCTCATTTACCTCTTCATCTCCTCTTATTGTATTTGGGTTAAATATGTGAGAAAGGTATGGTAAGCTATAGGCTAGGCATGCCTACTCAAAAATACATTTTCAAATTTGTTGAAGCAAGATATGGGATCGATAGATGATGAGAACTATATGTTTGGCCAACCAACTACTGAATAAATAATTAAACAATGATGTTATTATGAGTTATCAAATTAATATCATACATGGACAAGAATTAGTCCATATATCTATGAGGGTTCTATGTATCATCACCTTGAATATGGGAATGGCTATAGGTGACAAGGATATTAATTAGTGTTATTTTCCTTTAATATCCAAAGGGTTCATTCTTATTCTACATCTTACATTTATTCATTTCCCCATTCAATGTACACAATTTCTACCATCTTATTCCATAATTTTCCCATTGTACTCTTAGGGGGGAAGCAGGGTCTTGATCTGTAAACCCTTTAACCTCACGAGTCATATTTTGACTTTATTCAAGAATTTGTCTTTAGTTTCTTGTAACAAATCATGTAAAGGCTTATAAGGTCATAATTGAAATCTTCCCAAAACTTCTTTATGGAGTCCCTTGGTGTATTTAGTTATCTTGTCTTGGGAACAACTGCATGAGAGTCTTGCCCCTTTTCTTAGTTGGAGAAACTCCACAAAAAAAAAATCAATATTGCATTTTCAATTAAATGGAGTTGTTTCACTTGTCTATTAACATGCCTTCTTCTCATGCAATAAATCCCAAACAAAATTTAACCTTGGTCTATTCCTTTGCAATCTTCGAGTCAAGAACAAGATCTACTTCCATGGTGTGTGATTGGTAACTTGGAATCTTTTGATTTTTTCTTGTGGCTCCGTGGAAGATATAATAAAAAAATTTGGAAGGGTTTTGGTTTGTTGTATTTTGGGATTGGTTTGGGTCTTGAGATGTTTTTCAGGTACCTCTGAAGTTAGCGCAACTATATTATCTCCCTTAGAAGAACTATAACTTAAGCATCAAAACTGGTGAGAAATTGCATTGTATACAAGCAAGGGATCACATATTTAGCGTGAGGGACTCAAATGTTTTCTTGAAAATTCCATTGATTGATGGATTCACATTGAATAAATAACTCTCATTTATTCATGTAGCCCTCTCTGGGCATACCTGTAATGTTTGCAACGTACTAAAATCAAGAGACAATATTGCATGCATGTACGACCTAACACATGAAGGGTTTTGGAATATATAGGGTTAGCTTAGGTTTCATTTTCCTTATGTTTGAGCATTTAATTGACCTTGGTATCTCTTTCTCCTTATTGTGGCCACTCTTCTTTGATTTTGTCTTCTATTATTATTCCTTTCATGGAGCTTTCCATTTTAACATGGAGGCCCCACTCATCCTTTTTGTTTTATGGCTTTAGTATGGTCTTTGTTACCACCCAAAAACTAACAAATTGAGCCTTGGGTGAGTTGTTCAAGAACATTTTTTTGTAATATTTTGATCTCTTGTCACTTTGGGTTGGTTCCTCCCAACACTAGGAGGGTGTTCCCATTTCTTTCCACTCATTTATCGATTAGGTCAAGCAAAGTAACTTAGAACAATAAGTGGACAAATTTAACATTTTTACTAGGTTAGGATGGATTTTAAAATGAAATTTATTCCATTTGGATTATGGGGTCAAATAAAAATTAACAATTGTTCATTTGGTGATGGAAACATCTAGTGAGGTATTTGATCTAAATTAATCTCACTGGTGCAAAATGTCCTTATCCCTATGTCAATGTTGGGCTAAGAGAATTCTTATACTAGGGGAAATTATCTAGTCACGGATCTATATTTGTGGCTCAATATATTAATCTATCCAAGGGAAAAAAATTATTACCCTATGAAAAATTGGGTTTGAGAGAAAAAACTTTGGTTCAAAAAATCTCATTAATCTTGGGAAGAAAATCCCAATGAAATCAATTGGTTGGGTTTGAGAGAAACAACTTTGGTTCATAAAAATTCATTAATATTGGGAAGAAAATCTCATTGAAATCATTTGGTTTGATTTAGAGTGTTCTAATATCAACAAAAAAATATCAACCTATAGACAATATTCAATTATCATTCATTGTCAAGGCCTCAATTGGAAATTACAAGTAAAAGATAGATTAAATTGCATTGAATATTATCAAACCCCATTAAAGTTAGTTCTACATCATTTAATATACCCTATGTATCTTTGAAGGATGTTCCCTCATGTGATTAGGTCTGAAAGTGAATGTACCATGCATTCCATCTAGTATAGATGTGTTGTTGTTCCAATGGTTGATCCTTACTAGCTACTAAAATGTATATGCATGGATCTGAATGTAGGCTTGAAGTGTGCATCCATTTAGATGCTAAAATAATGATAAACCTTCCTAGACGACTTTCATTCACATATTTTGTAAGCTCAACACATGAATCATCCTAATAACAGGGTGGAAGCACGTACTTTGATGTGCCAAAAACAACACACAACAAATAATTTCTAGCTAAATGTGTCCTCATTCTGGCACAAAGTATACCAATAACTCTTCTAATGCAAATTAGTGTGCCCTTTTGACTTCTGAAAAGGATGTCCATAACTGTTGATAAGTTGGTGCATGATTAGATATGAGGGTCTTCATGGAGTGTTCCCTCTTATGTGCAATAAAAAACAAACACAAAAAAGAATTAACTACCAAGGTGATGTATCCCTTTGTTCCAATTTCTAACCAACAGATACTAGAAATACATATCAAGATGGATCACATGCTAAGAGTTACATGCATGCATGTTCCATTTCCTAGTTGATATAAACTATCCATATTCCAAAATAGAAAGGTAACCTCTAACATCAATGCTTCAATCCCAAGTCTGTCTATATGCCAAAAGTAACCAAAACACTTCACTATGGGAGTATGACCTTGTGAAAAATATAAAATATAAGGTAAATATACTACATGCATATTCCTTATAAATATTGGAAAAGGATAAGTATGGTATTGTTTAATTTATCACCTCTTTACAAGGGGTACACCTTAGTTTACCTATTAAGATTAAAAAATATCCCCCCATGTTAGTCCATCTCCACATAAGTGGAACCAACATCCCGAAAACAATGTAATTATGGATTGCCACCATTTGAAAATTTGGATCAACATGCCCTTAATGCTGGAAATTTCTCTTCCTGAATAAGCCCTAGATATGGAAAAGGATGGACCAACTATTTTCATTCACATGTTGTGCAAAACTGGGTATGATTCCTTGGAAGCATACATTTTGACTTGTCAACGACTTTAAGACTTGAACAAGTCACCTAAAAGAGATTGAATGATTTTGAAATGACCAAACTTGCTTCTCAATCATTCTCCTAGTAACTTGGTTTTGTGAAGTATGTATACCATAAACAGACTGTCTAAAATTGAGATTGTCTAAAATTATTGTGAATACCTTGTGATGTTTGATTTTGTTATTGTTCTCTATACAGTAACTTGTTTTTCTGCAACAGTGTAAACAATATTTGTAGCAATTTGAGCAGTGTCTGGAAGTATGTTTTATGATTGTGTTACAGTAATATTGTACGCCTATATGACTGTGTGCTAGATCCATGTCCTCAACTTATCTGAGATCTCTTATGTGACAATCATTTTACAAATTGAACAAAGATTTTTTGTGAATGGAAGGAAATTGACAGTTGATGTATGAGTATTCTCACACATACCTATTAGAGTGCATTTTAAAAATTTGTAGTGCCTTTCTGAGGTAGATTTACAAGACTTAGGGAAACAAAAATGAATTTGAGCTGAAATTTCCAACAAGATAGATAATTAACCATAATGAAATGCAATAAATAATCTAACCCCTCTAGCCTTATAATTTGTAAGACATATTATAAGAGACACTGAGCACTAAAACCACATATGATTTTTAAGATACCAAAAATACTCAACAACCTTCAATAGATGTTTCAATTGATTAAGAGAACAAAATTACTACTCAAATAATCTCAATTTAGACCTGAAGTTGGTGGGACTCAAATTACAGAGGAATAAAAAATAACAGAGCTAGCAGGAAGAATTAGTTGGTGTGGTTTGTCCTATCACCTTGGGGCTTGTTTGGATTTATATGGACATTTCCTTTAATTTAATAGTGTTGGAGCCTTTATTTTAAGTGTGCTTTTACCTATGCTATAGATTTACATCCATCAACTTCCCAATATGTTTCCACATTTTTTGTAGACATTGATACAACATGGAAAAGAAATGGGAGACAATAATGGGTCTTGAGGTGCAAGACCCTAAAGAGAAAATCAAATTTTCTAGTAAAGATTTAGTTTGGTCCGAAGTCTTAAAAAAACACATGAATATTGAATGGTTTGCAAAAATTCCCAAAGAAATAATTAACGATTTTATAAAAGGAGAGGAATCGAATCGAAAAAGAAAACCCCCAAGCACAAGGGCTAGTGATCCCTTACATTGGGAACTGTAATTATTTTAGAAAATCAATGTTTAGATGTTGATATTAATAGTTCTTTATCATTTATCAGATGTGATGACATTTCAAAATTTATTTTGTAGTTATCATTGCTCATATGGTCTAGATGACAAGAGAGAAGAATGGAAAACCAAACCAATACGTTCAATTTCCAAAAAGAGGGGTTGAAAATTCCATTTTATTGTAAAGGTTATGGTTCAGGATCCTGACATTGCAATAATAACATACAACATGTATGATCATGAAGATGGGTAGGGATGGTCTTGTCATGGCAAACACAGCACTTTAGATGTTGATGTTCCTCAAAAGAAGTCAATACTTTCAAGGGACATGATTTTTTATTTAGAAAGTTGTTTTTTATTCAACTTCCAATTCACTCTGTTTGTAAAATGCATATTAAGAAATATCTTGACATAGATGATACAACTCGAGATAGGTATTTTTTCTTACGTAAAAAATATATTATAAACATCTATAATTGTGTGGCGAAATAAAGTTATCAATTTCAAAGCAAAGATGAAATGAGTGTGAATCTCTGGTATCAAAAAAACCAAAATGATTTCTTCTTTTACCAGAATACCAATGGTGGAGAGATCCCTTTTATAGTTGGAATACAAAAAAAATAGATATTGGAAACTATGGTCAAGTTATCACACAATAGCTTGATAGCCATGGACTCAATGTTCAACACAAATTAATATGGGGTTATTATTTTTTCCAATGATCTATTTAATAAAATCATTTTGGTTATAATGATTCAATATGATTAATGACTTAAAATTAACATAATTTTATCTAATATGACAGTATTATTTGTACATGTTTGCGGTGTTTTATGAGAAAAAAAGTGGGGTACCATTTTCATGGGTGGTGATGTCACGTAATACATCACAAGATATAGTAGTATGGCTTCAGAACCTCGTGCATAGGGGTTTTTAGGTTCATTCTGATTGGAAGGTCAATGCCTTCATGGTTGATGATGTTATGGCTGAAATCATTTTTTTGAGGTAACATCAATATTCTTATTTGATGTTGCAATTTGCATTCATTCTAAAAATTTCTCACTTAAAATGAATTAAATTTGGCAGGAGAATCACGAAATGTGAAGTGATCGTGTGTATTTGGAACATAAGAAGGTCATGGGTAAATGATGTTAATCAGTCAGTCAATATCTCAGAAAAATTAAAAAAAATGTTCAATGAACTTAGCCATATCCTGAAAGATTGTTCTAGTCATGAAGTGGATAATGCAATCAATGGATTTTTCACCAAATTTGCAACTGAGGAGAAATTTTTGGACTATCTCAACATGAATTAGGTTGTTGATGACAAGATTCATAATTTTTCATAATATTTCTTCCGTGTCATACGCTTTTTGTTTCATAAGGAAAAAATATATTTACTAATTGAGTTTCTCCATTTAGGGATGTGGGTTAAAGGCTGGCGAAAGTTTCCTCATGAAAACTAGGAGACAAATAATGTTGTGGAATCATACCACAATTATCTCAAGACAACCTTTCTATGTGATAAATGAAATAAATGTTATCGTAGGATGGATTTTATATTCTATAATATCCTAAAAAACGTTTAGATATTTTATTGATTCAAGGAAATTATGAAAAAGGAAGGATATTTGAACGACCACAAGAAAGAGATGTAGTTTGAATCATCAATGGAAAAGGATAGAAGAATTATAGATAGTGATTGCAGGCCTCAGGAGAACATATCTCACACTTATTGGGTGAGGAGTCAAAGTAAACCCAATAAGGAATATCTTATCATATGGCACCACACAAATTTTATCACTTGTTATTTACCATGGTCTGTTTGGGGAAACATTTTCAAGCATGTCATAAAGGTAGATTGGTCTCATTCCTCCTTAATGGATTCAGGCCCTTTATTGGATCTTCACACCACACCCAATACTTTGTATACCCCTTCTGAGATAAGTATAGAGGCACCAAACCTTGATGCAAATACTATCAAAACTAATATGGATGATGATATTGTTGAAGAACTTAATTTGTTTAGAGAGGATTTGTTTGGCTATCTAGACTTGTTTCAGAATAATCCTCCTCCTACTATGAGAAAGACAAAAAATTTCATTGATTTGGCTAAAAAACATTTAGATGATTCTAATGACCTTCATATTATTGATTATGACTTCACCCTTGGGTTGGGTGATTATGAGTCATCTTTTAAGAGGAGGAAGAGTTTCCTTAGTCCTAAAAAGAAAAATAAAAGAAGAAGAAAAAAATGTCAGCTTGGATATTGAATTGAATGTCCCTCCATCCGAAGATGAACCATTTCAGTTTCAATGCCTCAACAAGCATGGTAATCCTCTCTCCAACAATACATCCTCTAATGTTCAAAGTATGTTCTATACGGAGATGATATCAATATGCTATAATTTCCAGGTTTTTTGCTACATATTTTCTCTTAATTTTGTGAAATGGTTGTTGTTGATGTTGTTAATGTAGTGTGTGAATGTTTCTAGGGCTGAAACATCCCAATACCATGCTTTCACTTGAAGCATGTAGAAAAAACCACCATCACTCTACTTATCATTTCAGTCAATGTACATTTGAAGGGAATCCTAATTGATATAGTCTACATTCTGATGCATGTATTACTTCACATGTTATTATTTTCTTTGATGGAAATTGAATTGTTATCTTATCAATACAACAAATTCTTCAATGGGTCCCCTTTGATCCGAACATGATTGGGTCACTAACATCACACAAATTGTTGACTATGTTTGTTTCTTTTTCTTTGCTCCTAACTTTGTGCACTGGTTGTTGTTGATTTTATTAATGTAGTGTGTGAATCTTTGGAGGTGTGCAACATCCAAATATTGTGCTTTCACATTAGACAAACCCACCATCACTCTATTTATCACATGAGTCAAGGTGCCTTTAATGAGAATCCTAAATGATATACCTTATATTCTGATGCATGTATTACTTCACATGTTATTATTTTGGAAATTTCATTATTATCTTATAGATACAACAACTTGTTAATGGGTCTCCCTCAATCCGAACATGATTGGGTCACTGACATCACACAAATTGGTGATTTTCCAGGTTTGCTTTTATGTATTTTCTATTAACTTTGTGCATTGATTGTTGTTTATGGTGTTAATGTAGTGTGTGAATGTTTGCAGTGCTGCAACATCCCAATAATGTGCTTTCACTTGAATAACATAGACATACCCACAATCACTCTTTTTATCACATGAGTCAAGGTGCATTTGGCAAGACTCCTAATTTATCTACTTTGTATTCCAATGCATGTATTACTTCACATGTTATTATTTTCTCTCATGGAAATTGCATTTTTTTCTTACAGATAAAACAACTTCTTCAATGGATCCCCATTGATCCGAACATGATTGGGTCATTGACGTCACAGATTTTGGAGACAACATGAAAATCAACTTCTCAAACAAGTTAAGAGATAAACTACAAATTATTCTTCTTTAATCTCTTGCATACCAAAATTCATGCGATTAATGTCATTCCAAATGATGATGCTAGGTTGTTGAGGATTTCTAGTGGAGTGACCAATTTTGGTTAGGTGTGATTCCTAGCCAGGAAGAGTTTTTTGTTAGGGTTTTCTTGGTTTCCCTAGCTAGGGTTAGGATAGCTTAAAATTTTTCCAGCTTCTAATAAGCTGCAAGTATGTACATGTACTTCATCTTTTCTATATAAATAAAGTGTTTCAACAATCCAATAATTGAGTACTTGAAGGTTTGAGTCCAATAATTGTGTACTTGAGTAAAGATATTTCCATAATTTTCTTATAATGCCAATTTGATGGAACAAAAGGTTGAAATTTGTAGTGTTTTACCATATATATGTTCCCCAAAAATGTACCTACTTTATTTTTCCTAAATATTCAAATTTAAAACCTGATTTGTTCATGGGAATGATAACTGAAACTATTTTACAAAAGATACAATGCCTCTTGCGCAAGAGTAAAGGTAAGAGCATTAGTTTCATCTCAATTATTATGAAATGCAACACTAACATAATGAAGGCACATTATCAAATCTCTTCAGTACTCGCATGCAAATATGAATACAAATATGGCTATAGAATATTACAGAAAGGGAAAATTCTCAGACCTCAAGGTGAAGCACTAATCTATATCAACTATGAGTAAACTCTATTGTGACTACACTCTAAATTGCAACAATTTCTACTGTGAGTACACTCAAAGCTAAAAAACATGACAATTAGGTTTAATGGATCACTCCTTGACATAAAACATGTTGGAGATGCTACCATAGATAGAACTACTCTATTGGTTCAATTGATTTTAGTGGCGTAGAGTGATATGGAATAGTTTTCTTTGTTACTTGGACATATATTCATTAGCATCAATTTAGGAGTCTATTTATTGGAGAAAAAAATCATGTTCCAAACCTATAACACATCAAAAAGGAGTTATACATGCATGAATGATGATATTGCATGGTAAAAGGTGAGTCTACCGATATTGGAAATTTGTGAACTGATACACAAATACAAATCCTTATTATGATTATAGACCTATAGTATGAAATTCATGGAGACAAATCACAATGAAACTTGTAGTATTTGATAGAAGAGTCAAATTGTATTAAACACTTATGGATTTTTAGGTTGTGATACAGGTGAAAAGAATCTCCATTATTTTTTGTGGTCATTTACAATATAATTTAGAAGAAGAGATCTACCCTGCTAATGGTTGTGGTTGTATGGATGTTGCTCCTTGGAATCAAACCAAATATTAATCAATAGATATATCAAACATATATCTCTTAGGTGTTGGGTATAATAGAACACATGTTCAACTTAACCCTCAGTCTTAAATTTATTTTACACAACAGAGTCTTCTCCAATTGAAAAAGAAGGTAAAAAATCAACATTCATTTTGACATATCAATGCATGCATGAGGTCGAAGTTGAAGCCAGATTCAAGTTTAAAGAATAAAGTTAAGTGTGATTTATATTCTAGGTGGGATCATTGTTCTCTGTATCTAAATACCCTTTGTGCTGGTAGTTGTCAATAAGTTGAAGCTAATTTAACTCCTACAAAAATGTACATAATCTTGAGATTGATGGCTCCTCCAAGATGAAATTGATCTAGCCAAATTCCAAATAAATTATAAACCATGATAAAAATTTAATAAGCAGACTTAGGAACAATTATACAAATTATGGAATTATTGTCATTGAAATAAATTCATAATCACAACCTAACTTCCATCAATGGTACTTAGAAATAGAGAAAACATGTGGAAGGTTAATGGATTTATAACAAATATCTAAAGTCCTGGAATAGGTCTTTGCATCAAGAGAGGGGATTTATTAAATCCTGTAGCACACATTCTGATAACACAATTTTTTCGATAATAGATTAGTAACGCAGTGGAATAAATGGAAATGAGGATGGTTAATAAGAGGATAGTTATCCTATGATCTCACTAGCAAGAGAATATAAAATATTGTAATAGTCAAGAATCAAGTGAATTTTAAGTAGCATTAGGTGATCTTAGCTACATAAAGTGGTGTTAAAGAAGGAAGAATCTTGTGTGTAGTAAAGTTTGAGGTATTTGAAGAAACCAACTAGGTTTTGAAGAAAAATAGATCAATGATTGGGGTAGAGATCTATAATCAGAAATTACAAAAATATTTATAGTGAGAAGAAATTAGAGCCCAAGGTTGATGAAGACTTTGAGCTGAAAGGATGTTATAGAAAAAATGGAACAAAACTTGTTGAGAAGGTGAAGATTGTCTTTGGGGAAAGTATCCTCAAGGTTAAGAATTGATTTGTATCAACGATGAGTACACTCTAAACTGTAACGATTTCTACTGTGAGTACACTCTAAACTGAAAACATGACAATTTGGTTTAATGGATCTCTCATTGACATAAAACAATTGGAGATGCTACCAAGATTTAACTACTCTATTGGTTTGTTTATATAATTTTTTTGATGTATACCGACCTCATGTGTGTAAATTGTTGTATACTAGATGGATTCATAGTGATTTCAATGAAAGTAGTAACTAGCAAGGTGAAGCACTGATCTGCATCATTTTTGTAGGACCTTCTCCTGGCTCCAAAACTATTTTTTTATAATATAATTTCAAAAATGAATGAGGCTAAAAATTAATCTCAATTGCAAATCATGAATTAACATGCTACAGTAAGTTTTTTTAGAAATATTATAGAGACGAATAGGGTCCCTTAGGCAGTAAATTGATGGCTTTCCTTTTATTGATAAAGGTAATTTTTGTGCATGGTATTTTGTTGATATGGAGATATTCCTTATATGTACATGATGATAATTGAAGTCTATCATGCCCTCCCAAGAAGAGCACATGTCCCCAAGTAGGATCCTGATGTTAAACACCATTTTGTATAAATATTGTACATATGATCTTCACCATATTTTTCAAGAAATTTCCAAGATGACTTGGTTTGAAATTTGGTAGAATTTGGAAACATGGATTGTTGGTCTAGAGTGGTTAAATTTATTGCTTATGCCTAAAAAATACATACTATTAATGAAGAATCCTACAATATAGTTTTGAAGAGAATGGGTGGCAGTTATTTACAAATAATTTTCAATCTTAGGGATACTATTGGTGAAAATTGTAGATCCATCCCAATAATCATATAAATAAGAGTTAGGGTGTTTACAACATTAGGACATGGTGTTTAAAGCTACATGTGAAACACTGGAATTGTTGATAAACTCCTTTCATTTTTTTCATATAATACCTATTTCAAATTCACCCAGAATAGGTGCTCAAGATGTTGGTTAGAGTTGTGTCGTTACAACTATGCATCCCAAACATCATGTAGAAAGAATTTATCCTAAGACACAAAAACCATAGCCACATTGCTTTAAATTTATGTCGATACATTTTTCTTTGAAAGGAATTATTCAAAAGGACAGCGCAACCAAGTTGGAAAAGATGCCAACAACCTTATTCAAGGGATTCCCCTTAATCCTTTGGGCTAGTTAGAGTATTTGGTTACTTCATCATGTGATGCAAGAGCATTAACACTCAAATTAAAATTAAATTATTGATTAGCCCAAGGAGGGGTCAAGTTGTGAAAATTGTAATATTATCTTGTAAAATGTTTAAATTCTAAGCAAGCATAGGTGGGGAATACGCTTAGTTGTTAGGTGTCAATGAGTGTTGAGTCAATGTAACAAATCCCTTTAAGAAATGAGATATTAGAGAGAATATTTGTTGTTTATGCTAAGAATATAAGAGAGTCATAAATTAGGATTTCCTTAGAATAGGAATTAGTTACAAGTTTATAGGAGTTGAGTAAGGGCCACATAAGCTCAAAATTGAATTATAAATCAAATTTTAAGCTTCGAAGGAAAGAGGCCAATTCAAAAGAAAGAATATTAGGCATAGAGAGAGGGGCGAGAGCCAAGAGGAGGAAAAATTAAAGAAATAAGATCATGCCTAGAGAGAGAGCCGAGAGCAGAGAGGGTTTTGTAGAGAGGAGAAGCCCGAGAACCGAGAGGGTTCTATTGAAGAGATGAGGGCCACGTAAAAGAAGAATGTGCAAAGTTTGATTTTAAGCAGTTTTAATCTATCTGTACATTTTTTAATTAATGAGAAATTTATTTCATATGGTTGTATTGTGTTTGTGTTATGAGCTGATCCGTAACGAACAAATCTGGTTTATGTGTATAAACCACTGTTGTATGAATGCTCAATGAATGAATTAGTCTTCTGAGTGAATAAGACTTAGTGGCTGGGTAAAATCTGTATGATTCCAGTCTAAGACATAGTGGCTTGGTAAAATCTGTATGATTCCAATCTAGGAGTTAATTTTTTGATGTTGTGTGAAAAAAAACAACTACAGATAATAATTGCATGCAGGCTGAGAATGAGAAGAAATCCAAATTGAGACTTGGAGAAGCAAATATAGAGGGTATTTTTTATTTGGGCTAAAGAAGTGAAATGGTTATATGAATAACCAGAACAACAATCTCATGAGATATCAACGCTTTTAAAAATTAAATAAATCTCAGGAAGGATAACAGAGATGCAGAGTAGCGGTGGTCGAAGTAAACAGAGAAAAGAGTAAGGCAGAAAATCCTTTAGAAGATTTCCAAAGGAAGGGAAATGAACGACAAGGGTTAAATCACAAAGATCTAAGAAAGATCGATAGTTCAGATTGAATTCACAAGTTAAATTGGGGAATTTGCGAAGTGGACAAGTGTAAGGCGGAGCAGCCAAGCGCATATCGCAAATTGGCGATTATTGAGTTTATGTGTTAAGGAATTCACAAGTTAAACACATTAACTTGCGATGTGATAAAGGGAAGAGCCACTTGTCAGCCCACCGTTGAAGTGCATATTGCACATCGCAGTTTTTTGTGGTTTTTGTTAAGAGTTCACACAGTAAGTTATGTTTGGTGCGATGTGATGTGGTCGCATATTGCACAGGATAAAGGTTAACCAAGGGAGTTAAAAGGCGCGACAAGTCAAATGTTAAGTTGGGTGAAGTGTGAAGTTTGATTCAACGTGATTGGTCACCATTTGTGTGGGTCCATAACTGAAGAGGAGTCCTCAGTTCACGTGAAGTGATCACGTACATACACAAAGAAAGGAAATAAAGATAAGTTGAAGGCTTTTAAAGGTAAAAGCACATAACTAAAGGATTGGTTTGGGCTTCCATAAATTTTATTTCCATGCATAAATTAAAGTGAATACCCTTTTATGAGTATTGGATCTTGGGAATGGGCAAACTTATTAAAATTTTCAGCATATGTGGGTAAAGCGGCCTTTTGGCTGCATCAAGTGGTATCAGAGCCAAGTTAATGAAAAAATTATTATAAATGAAGATTGCAGAGCTAAAAAATGTAGAAGACATTTGGTAGTAGAACATAATAAGGTTCAACCTAAACTTAAGAAGAGATTGTAGAAGCATAAAGAAATCACAGTGATGGTTGTTTTCTTATGGAGAATGGAGATTCACTCGAATGAGAAGAGTGGATGGAGACTTCTTGTGAAATCATGCAGGTATGTATTTTTTTAACTATTATTTGAGTTTTGCAGGATAAAGCTCTTTTGAGAGAAAGTTAGAGCAATTTGAGATTAAGTTTACTATAGTAAAGAAAAGAGAGCACCAGAGAAAACCAGAGAACAAGAAAGTTTTCGGTGAAAGGAAGGGGACATGCCAGTAGTAGTCTATAAGGGAGAAGAGTTTGCATGCTAGTGAAGAAGAAGCTTGTAGCCTAAATAGTAAGTTAAACAATGATAACTACTTTGGGAGGAGTGACTACATGTAAGTAGTAGTAGCAGAAGTGAAGACATCTTAGAAAAATAAAATCAAGCCTTAAGAAACAGTGATGAAGGAAATTAGTAAGGATTTTTGAGAGAGAAAGAAGAAGAGTGGCTAGAACCTAGTATTTAATTGTGATTAAAATATATAAGAACAACTTTTTTCTCAAAAGAAGATGAGTTGAAGCCTAGAAGGAGAAGAGGAGTGCTCAAAAGAAAGTTTCAGAGAAGGGACAAGTGGCCAAGTACAAAGGAAATCTTGGTGAGATAAGTTGTAGCAGGGAGGACTTGCTATTTTTAGAGGCTTAAGTATAACCATAGTGAGTGAGGAGCTCATGAAGATGAAGAAGAATATGACTACTGATAGTCATAACAAAGGTTTAGGAATTAGCCACAAAGTGAAGAAATAAGATTCCAAAGAAAATGGCATACAGATACAAATGAGTGATGAAGAATATGAGAGAAACAAAGGTGAGATAGAAGTTCATTTGGGAGTCATGATGGATTTGTTATGGAAGAATAAGGAAGATCAGAGGTTTGGTTTTCTTATGAGAATAAAGATGAGGTGGCATAAGCTACAGAAGAGGAAAGAGAAAATGATATATGCTCGACTAAAGGAAGAAATGCTCAGAATAAGTGGGTACATTAGGGGAATTTTGAGGTCTAAAATGGGCCTCCTAAGGAAAATATAAAATAATAGTGGAAATGTTAAAATAAAATTTGATGACATCATCAAATATTAGAGGGAAAAAAGAAAAAACTACTTTTTCAATTCGTATTTTCAACTCATCTCCCAAATTTTTTACTCAAATGTCAAGTGGGAGTACTCATTAGATGAAAAATTTAATTCCTCATCCAAGGAGTACCCATGTTGCATACTTTCGATGGATCTTGCTAAGAGAAAAATGATAAATACATGAAAAACGTGATTGCAATCACATTTTTCATGTATTTCTCATTTTTCACTTAGCAGGGTCCATTAAAAGTATGCAACATGGGTACTCCTTGGACGAGGAATTAAATTTTTCATCCAACGAATACTCTCATTTGAAATTTGAGTAAAAGAATTGGGAGATAAGTTTAAAATGGGAGTTGAAAAAGTAGGTTTATTATTTTATTATTTTTTAATCTTTTTACCCCTTTAATTAAAAAATGGTGAATCATCCCCCATGGTTGACATCATCATCTTGAATCCTATTGGTTCTTATAAAGTTTATTTTGGTTGTAAATTTTTCTTAGGCGGCCCATTTTAGACCTCAAAGTTCCCCTAATGTCTTGGAGAAGACTTCAAATCTGAAACTTCAAGTGAGGCCAGGAGGTCTCAATGTTTTAAAACTAACATCTTTTGTATGTTTTCAGGTGAAATAAGTAAAGAAAGACAATTTTCTAATATTGTCATAAAGAATGAAGAAGATAGACATAAACTTAATTCTATTTTGAAAGAAGATGAGATAGCTAAGTCTCCTATACATGCACATTCACAGTTGATTGAAGGTGATTCTTTTCAGCATGTTGTAAAATTTGAAAGCAGAGGAAGTTTGGTTCATGATGATGACCAAAATCAAGAAAAAATGGAGAAGGATATCAAGTACTTAAATGCTATGTTTGATGAAATTGAGATGAAGACCATTGAAGATTTTATAAGTCATGTAGAAGACTTGGAACAGAAAAAGGATTTGAAGACAAAATCATCAAATAATACTATTGGGTCTTGTGGTTTTAAAACTCAAAATTTGTGTGTGATTTCAGGTTTTGCAGGTGATATACAGTCAGTGGAAGTTGTCATAAATATGAAGGAAGAAAAAGAAATGTACAAAGACATTTCAAAGAGGCAAGATCAAAATTGTATTCTGAGGGAAGATAAGGCTATGTTATCTTATGAAGATAGCCAAGGGAAAGCACATGAAAAATTGTTTAGTAAATGGGAGAAATAAATGGAGTTACTGGATAATTGTTTGGAAGCACTAGTAGAGGAGAAAGAACCTAATGAAGACTACAAAGAATCGACAGCAGAGGAAGAAAATGTTGATAAAGGCAGAGAATATTTCATGCAATACAAGATTTCTAGGATATGTGACAATGCTAAATTTTTCATGGAAAAGCAGAGAATAATAAATTCCAATGTCTTATATGTATTTGAAGGAGGTGGAGAAGAAAAAGAAGGAAACAAGAGTTTTGAAACTCATACAAAAGGGAAATGACAACAACAACAAAGTAATATGGACAAAGAGATAGAAAATTTTATGAAGCTTATGAGGAAGAAACATAAGGAAAGGAGTTGCGTAAAAAGGAAGATAAAGAAATTATCATGAATGACAATCATGAAGAAGAAGATAAGGATACAATAATGGTAATAAGAGTTCAAAAAATCGACATTACAGAGGAAGGAATTCATTATTGTGAACCAGAGCAGGGAGACATCCTTGAAACAAAATATATGGAGAAGAGACTAGCTGATAGTCTCATGAGTTCTTTGGAGAATTAAAATCAGCATATTGATGTGCTGAAAAAGGATTTAGAGGAAAACTCAAAGCAACATACTGAGATGTTGCTAGAGAAGGAAAAGGAAATAAGGCCCTATATTTTTCCTGATAATTGGTTTATGATTACAGGTTTTGATGAAGATGAGACAAACCTATCACAAGTTAAAGGAGAGTCAGTTTTAGAACTAAAGAAGACTGGAAGTTGCCATTTAAGGCATAATGATGAGAAATATGTAAAGCATAAAGATGTCGTTTTTGAAGAATTTGAATTAACTGTCAGAATTAGTCAAGGAGGTGAAGGACAATCATTGAAGGTTTACAAGGAAGAGAAAGGAAAATATGCTGGAATTGATGAACAACATAGTGATGTATTTGAGAGGAATCAAGTAGAAAGTGAGTCACTAGAAGAATTTGAGTATGAGAAAGGAATTACAGACAATGATGTGGAAATGTCTCAAGTTGTGAAAGAGGTAGGAGCAGATACTAGTTTACCAAACTTGATTATGTTTGCTAGTATAAAAAGAAGAGTGAGTGAGTATATTACTGTAGTCAAAGAAACAAAAGACAATTTATTTTTTGAATGTAAATTTGCAGGTAGTGAGCAGAAAAGGGATGTTGCAGATGGAGATATCTTAAGAGATATTCATGAAGTGTGGGAGATAGCAATGTCAGGAGTAATATTTGCAGCAATAAATGGATTAATTCCAAGTGAAAAAAGAAAAAATTAAAGCAAGAAGAGCTTAATAAAGAAATCAGTAGTTTAGTGATGAATGGATAAAGTGCATCAAAGTGCAATGGCAAAGTAAGGAAAAAAAATTATGTTGCAGCAGCATACTGAATTATAGGAAGCCATAGATGAACCGTGAAACCTAATGCATATACATAAGATGAGTTGTAGCAAAATGAAGAAAAAAATCCACTTTGGAATTGTTTGGAAAGTGAAGAACAATGAAGGTAGAGATAGTGGAGAACTACAGTACAAAGCATGGAAGACTGGAGAATTGCAACTGAAGAATGATGAAGACAATGCAACTTATGGACAACAGCAAAACATAGTTTGGGATTCAGGAGAAACGAGGACATAAGGTACATGATCAGGTGATCATGTCTTATTTCTACTTTGGGATTCTGACGTAGGAGAATTAGCACTCAAATTAAAATTAAACAATTAATTAGCCCAAGGAGGGGTCAAGTTGTGAATATTGTAATATTCTCTTGTAAAATGTTTAATATGCTTAGTTGTTAGGTGTTAATGAGTGTTGAGTCAATGTAACAAGTCCCCTTAAGAAATGGGATATTAGAGAGAATAATTGTTGTTTATGCTAAGAAGATAGGAGAGTCATAAATTAGGATTTCCTTAGAAAAGGAATCAGTTACATGTTTACAGGAGTTGAGTAAGGGCCATATAAGCTCTGAATTGAATTATAAATCAAATTGTAAAGTTTTAAGGAAAGAGGCCAACTAAAAAGAAATAATATTAGGCCTAGAGATAGGGGCGAGAGCCGAGAGGAGGCCAAATTAAATAAATAAGATCAGGGCTAGAGAGATATCCGAGAGTAGAGAGGGTTATGTAGAGAGGAGAAGCTCAAAAACCGAGAGGAGTTTGTTGAAGAGATGAGGGCCATGTAAAAGCACAATGTGCAAAGTTTTACTATAAGCAATTTTAATGTATCTGTACATTTTTTAATTAATGAAAAATTGAATTCATATGGTTGTATTGTGTCTGTGTTACGAGTTGAGTGATCTGTAACAAACAAATATGGTTTCTATGTATAAACCATTGTTGTATGAATTCTCAATGAATGAATAAGTCTTTTGACTGAATAAGACTTAGTGGATGGGTAAAACTTGTATTATTCCAGCCCGAGAGTTAATTTGTTGATGCCGCGTGAAAATAAACAAGTGCAGATAATAATTGTGTGCAGGTCGAGAAAAAGAAGAAATCCAAATTGAGATTTGGAGAAGAAAATACAAAGGGTGTTCAATGTTTAGGCTAAAGAAGTGAAATGGTTATCTGATAAACCAGAAGTATAAGCTCAGGAGAGATCAGTGCTTTTAAAAACTGAATAAAGCTCAGGAAGGATAGCGGAGATGCAGAGTAGCGGTGGTTGAAGAAAAAAGAGAAAAGAGTAAGGCAGAAAAGCCTTTATTTTCAAAGGAAGGGAAACAAACGGAGAGGATTAAATCACAAAGATCTGAGCAAGACCGACGGTCCATATTGAATTCGCAAGTTAAATTGAGGAATTTTTGAAGTGGACACTTGTTGGGCGGAGCAGCGAAGCACATATCACAAATCGGCAATTATTGAGTTTATGTGTTAAGGACTTCGCAAGTTAAACAAATTAACTTGCGATGCGATAAAGGGAAGAGCCACGTGTCAGCCCAGCAATGAAGCACATATCACACATCGCAGTTTTTTGTGGTTGTTGTTAAGAGTTTGCACGGTAAGTTATGTTTGGTGCAATGCGATGTGATCGCATATTGCAAAAGATAAAGGTTAACCGGGGCAGTTAAAAGGCACGACATGGGAAATTTTAAGTTGGGCGAAGTGCGAAGTGAGATTCAGCATGATAGGTCACTGTTTGTGTGGGTCCATAACCGAAGGGGAGTCCTCGGTTCACGGGAAACGATCACGTATAGACACGAAGAAAGGAAATAAAGGTAAGTTGAAGGATTTTAAATGTAAAAGAACATAACTAAAGGATTGGTTTGGATTTCCATAAATTTTATTTCCATGAATTAATTAAATTGAATACTCTTTTACGAGTATTAGATCTTGGGAACGGGCAGACTTATTAAAAAATTCTGCGTATGTAGGTAAAGCGGCCTTTTGGCTGCATCAGCATGTGCCTAAAAAGAGAATTCTCCATAAATCCTACTTTCCTTGTATTTTAAAATTGGTTTTCAATGGTCCAAATCTGAGGAGAAGCCTCCTAACAACTTATATGCATTCACTAGTCACCAAGTGAACTTGTATGTACCCTTTGAGGTTCCATTAAAGTAATTATATTATTATTATGTTTATGACATAATTTACCAATGCATAGGCACAAAATTTGAAACATACACACACACTAAGAAATTGAAACATAAATATGAAACTCAAATCATCTACTACATGCAATCATGAGAACAATAATTTTCTTTAAAATGAAAGCAATGATAACATTCCATCCTTCAAGCTCTCCAATGTTCTACGGAAATACAAATAACAATGCACAAAAATAAAGGTATACTAACTACATGGTCATTATGAAAACACTGAAAAATGAAATTCCTAGTGGAAAATATTTTTCCTTTGAACAACAATAATGAATTGGTGGCTGAAAAGGTTCATGAGACATGGTGAAATAACACAACATAAAATAATTATAACCTCATAAACATTCATCTATTATATCATGAACTATGAAAATATTACATATGTTCATATACATGCAATATATTACATTTGTATATAAACTTGTTACTGATATAAGATACTCCAATTATCAGAAGTTTTGGAAAAATAACACATCAATAGGCTCTTCTTTAGTGAAAGAACCATGCCATGATAGACCCAAGGAAAATGATAACAATAATGCGTTCATATGTTAGAGACTAATGAGCAAAAATATTTCAAAACTAATCACTGAAAGTGATTTGTTGAAGACACATGAGAATCAGTATAATGCTACAGTGGTTTGTATGGAAGATGAAAGGAAAGTTTTGAAGGCCGAGTCTTCACGCAATGAACAGAGGTTACAATCTTTTGTATCCAAGAGCAACAATGGAGTGTAAAATTAATCAGCAATAGGTGAATGAAGGAGTCAAAGAACGACTAGATTTAATTGAGAAATGCAAGGTAAGGGAACACTGTCTTCAACAACGGAATGGAATCCGATAAGTGGAGGTGGTCATAACTAGGCGTTTGCTAGAAAGAAAAAATCAAAGAATTGAAGAGATGGATATTTATGTGGGTCGATGGTGGTTTTTGAAAGAGAGGGGGGTGTGGGAGGGTGTGAATCCATTCAAAAAAAATCATGTAACTTTAGTAATATTACTATTTGATGTAATTTTAAGCACTTCGAGTGGTTAAGGGTAAAGTACGTTGGGACCCCCTAAAATTAGTAAGGGACAATGATATGCAGTAGTCCTTGATCTTGTTTTATAAAATCTACATGCTATTGATATTGACTAATCTGTAAGATCCTCCAAGCTACACTAATCCAAATATTGACGTTAGTGATAATTGATGTACGTGTTCCTGTTGATTCAACTGTGTTCCTTGTGGGATTAACTGATCCAAATTCTTTTGCACTAATTCAACTATGCTGCTGATGCAGGAACATCCTTGGCCTTAGGAAATTCTCATCAACCAAAAATAAGTTTATGTTTGATTTTGTAATAATTTTTGTTACTCCCATGTATTTTAAAGTGTTGATACACCTATTATGTTAGTTGTTTATACACCCAACTGATAGTTGTTTCTACTCCTATAACTACGTTTTATCAAATATGCGACTACTTTTAAGTTGTTGAAACTCTAAGGATTACATATTGATACTGGTATTGTGTGGAGTTGTTGAAACACTCAAACTAAAAATTGTTTAATTGTGTTGCTACAAGGCAACTACTGCTAGACGTGGTGCAAAAATGGGATGTAGGTAGTAAATTTTGGGTTTTCCACATACTGAGAGGAAGCAAGTTGATTCAGATCTGGAATGCAAAGAGGTCAGAAACATGGGAAATGACTTGTTAATTTTGAATGCAAAGAGGTTGGAAGCACAATAATAAATTATAGAAATAAAGAAGAAAAGGGGCTTTTGTCTTATTGGATTTTTTTGATTCACCTCTGGCTCTTGGGATTTTTTATTATGTATCTTTGACTTTTGGTATTGATTTTGGTTGTTGTAGGATTTGGAAATAGTCTGACTAGATGTTTTCCAAGTTAGAGACGATGTTTTAGTTGTTGTGTGGTATTGTCATGTAACAACATAGGAATTTAAAACATCCACTCTCATATTTGAATTATTGTATGTAATAACACATTCTGAATGAATGAAAAAAATATTTGAAATCCATTTTTAGTTCTCATGGGCAGGTCTAGAATTACTCTTTTGTATATCATTTATGTTTTAGTTTTTGGATTAGTTTAATAAATAGAAAAAAAATGGATGGTATTGTCACCTCTGTAACAATGATTTTGGTTTTGTATTTTGTTTTGAAAGCTACAAAATCTTGGATTGTGTCAAATGTTATAAAATCATGTTTTGTTCTAGGCTTTGCATCTTGATTTTCTTCATGTAACTTGGTACTAGAAAACCTTGTTCAGTGGTTGCATAGAAAGTGTGCTAAAAGTACAAGTTGGGTCACAGAACCTGGGTTGACGTATGTGTATGTTGGTGAGACATTTACAAATTATAAGGATGCCACCGAGGAGAATATGATTAAGATGAGGAGGTGCGGGAAATCAAGAGCTAGAAGAATTAAAATGAAGAATAGAAGAGTTGGAGCATATAAGAAATGGAGATGTGGAAATACATTTAGATACTACATAAGAAGTAGATGAAAAACATGATGTTTGAGGAGAGATAACTCAAAAGATACTATGAGTATGAAAACATTCAAGATCCAGATCGAGTGATATTTTCCGTAAAGAAGTTTAAGGTTCATGTTTCACTATGGTGGGATATGATACATAAATACAAAGTAAATAATCGACTAGAAAAGATCAAGACTTGGAAGAAGATGGTCATGAATATAAAGAAGAAATTTATGCATGTTGATTACTAGCAGAATTTGTATAGAAAAGCCTATAATCTAAGATAAAAGGAATCCTTTGTTCGTGATTACACTAAAGAATTTTTAGGACAGTTACTTTGATTCTATATAAAATAACAAGAATTCCAAAGGGTAGCAAGGTATGCCAATGGACTAAAATACTTGATTCAAGACAAGATGAGTATGCATTATTTATGGATTGTTGATGAAGCCTATAAAATTGTGTTGGAGGTAGAGGGAATTTTGAAAAGGAAAAGACAACAAAAAGTTAGAGGAAGAGGTTTTAGAGGAAAAGGTAATCTAGGGATTGATAGAGATAGTGAGAAGGAAGAATAATCCACCTTTGTTCAAGGTTGTAGAGGTGTAAAGAATGTTGGAAGAGGCAAAGGAAGTCTCGGAAGAGGAAATGGAATGTATATAATTAATTTCTATCATTGTGGAGTTGAAGGACATAAGAAATCCAAGTGACGGAAAGGAAAAAATTCAGGGAGAAGAGGTGAAGATAGAACACAAGTTATACAAGATGATAAAACTTATTTTTCTTGAGAAAATGTGACTATGCTTCAACAAGAACAAGGAAAAAACTTGATGTTTGACAAAGTGTTGCTCAAGCCTGAGAAATAGATAGTAGAAGAACCAGAACCAAGAAGGAAGGTTTTCAAAACTAAATGTAAGGTCAACATAAAGTGTTGTAACTTGCTTATAAATAGTGGAAGTATAGAAAATTTAGTGTCAGTTGAAGTCATGGATAAGTAAAACTCAAAATTTTAGTCCACCCAAATCCTTATACAGTATCATACTTAAAAAAAGCATAACAGGTGACTATGACTGAACGATGCTTATTAAATTTTCAAATCAACAACCTTTAGGATAAAATATTGTGTGATGTGGTTGTCATGGACACATTCCACATGTGTTCGAGAGAGTACCCCTTGATGAAATATTTTGAGAAAGACTCAGCACATCCAGGAGCAGAGGGCCCAATGCGGAGTTAAGTTAGAGTATTAGGGGATTTGGGGCAAGTTAAATCCCCTTATTTTGTGAAGGAATTAGAATATTTGATATACGTTTAGCTTTGCCCATGGTATTGTAAATGTAACGACTATATAAGGAGTCTAAGATAGTCTTGATGATATATCATATGTGATGATAGAATGCACTTGGATGTAAGATTATTTTGAGTTTGTGTTCTATGGGTTGGATTAGAGAAAAAGATCCTGCAACTGAGTGCGCAGAGACCTTAGGAAGTCTACAGCAAAGTGCGAAGACCCCTGTAGCTGAGTGCACAGGGTGGAACCGATTGTATTGGGAAGATCTTAGAATTAATGAAAGACTTTTGAAGACAAGCCTATGTTATTTGCTTAAATTTTTTCTATATCTGTACTTTGATATTATTTGTGTTGCATTATGGTTTTACTTAAATTTCACCATGAAGTCATGTTTATGGTTATTTATGTTGTTTTATGCTTGTTAAAGTAAGATCGCACAGTCTGAAAGTTGGTTCAATAGAAGTATTGAAATACGATAATATAATTAATCTAGATTCTCTGTGAAGCTATGTCAAGTATTGAAATGAGGATAAGCCCTAGAGACACACTCCATTGTCCCTTTGGATACGGAAACCTGATTTTAGCATCCCACTATATTTCCTCAGGTGATACTTCGGTTTGTGTAGCAGATTGTTGTCGAAAGGAACGGTAATAGTGGGTTCTACTAGTTCGCGCAACCATATCTGAACCTGGGTCTAAGACCCATCAAGCCAACAAATGGTTTAGTTTTCAGGACCAGGATCTGAATGAGGGATATGTGGATGTGGCATCTATCGAAAAACGATATTCAAGATTGGGTAGAACTAAAATAACATGATTTTGATGCACAAGAAAACATAAATATTTGCCTATCTACTAAAGATTGGCTGAAGGTGTATATATTTACAAATTGGAATGAGATATTTTTCTAATCGTTTTCTAGCAAGTTGTATGAGTGGTTAGAAATATTAGCTAAGCAAACTACATGTTTCAAGAACGATAACCATGCTACGTGGAATCCAGAGCTGATCAAGAAATTAAGGAAAACTCATAACAATATCACAAGGGTTGTTGATTATAAGATCAATAGTATCCTTTGAGGCTTTATTACTAAGTTCATAATAGATACATATGTATCCTATAGAGAAATTGAGCATAATTTTTACAAAGGCCTGCGAGGTAACTACTTGAACTCATTGAAGCTTTGGATTAAGATGATATTGTGTGAAAAGGGTGTACTATGGATGCAATCAGATTGATGTTTGGAGGAAAGAAAAATCGAAATATGTGACGGTGTAATATATTTAGGGTAGATCATAATAATTACGATGAGTCTGAGTACAATCAATATTTTGGGTATGAAAGCGAAGAAGGAGAAATCAACCCTACTACCCCTAGAAGTGCATTAGTAGAATTTGAAGATCATCAGGGTGCTTCTGGAATTCCCCAATCTTCCACTCTTATCACAACCCATCCCTATTCTGTTCCCCCACCTCCACCTCCCCCGTTCACCATGGTTCACTCACCTAAGATGTCTATTTTCAAAGGATCGAATGATCCCGAGCAGTTCTGGTTTGTTGTAGAAGTGAATTGGAGATTGTAGAACATCACTGATGAGAATATGAAGAAAGCACAACTTTTCATAGCGTTGCGGTACAGAGAATTATCTTGGTATATGAAATAATCCTCGATGAACCAAAATTCTATGTTTTCCCAGACTAAGCTGCATTGAATGTTGTATTTAAGAAGCCGAAGTCGTAGTCCCAATGTATTATGGATATCAAATAGATCGAGAAATTGGTCATTGAAATGGTGTGGGAAGTCGATCAAAGGTTTAAGACACTACTAAGTAATGTCAGCTTCAAGATCCCTGATGAGAAGAATAAGGAATGGTTTATAGCTGCACTATTTCCACATCGTAGGATGCCATTATCTCATCAGAATATCGCAACGCAAGAAAAATCCTTAGATATTGTGATGAAGCTAGATGCTTCACTGGTAGAAGATACTAATGTTGGGGCCTTTATTTTTAACAACACAATTTTGAGTTGCGGAAGGTTAGGAGTAGAAAGAATAGGTGGCAGAGTGTAATCAAGGAAGGCAAGGAGTTGTTGCGGTTGCAGAAAACCTGAAGAAAAATGGCAGAGCACAAGTAGGTGACGACACAAATGGCAGGAATGGGAGAAAACAAATAGAAACAACTCCAAAAAATAGAGCCAATGGCGGAAAATAGATGAGAAGCAGCGGAGCACAAGGGAACAGATGAGCAAAGAAGGGGCAAAGGCTGATATTGTCAATTGGCAAGAGTAGATAAGCAGAGTGACTTCATGGGGGTTAGAGGGGGATAGAGGGTACTAAGTCTTCAGGGAGCTCTACAGAGCCTGTATGTATTGTGTTGTGGTATACTGAACTCTGGGGAGTATGTTATGTAATATTTTGGCTGAATTAATAGAAACTAACTGATGTTGTGTTGCGAGTTATGGGATATATGACAGTGGTTGATTGCTATATGTTTTGGCTATTTTAAATTTAAATTTTATGTTTATATTGTTTATGGCTGGGTGATAACTCATATCTCAAATCATATATGATGAACATGCTTTGTATAAAGTGATGGATGACTTACTGTTAATGACCTGTTTTTAGTATTAATGGTCTAGCTTCTAATCGTATTAAGGTCACGGCATGCCTTGGGTGAGACTCCTTTCTCTCTCGGAAAAGGTGAAAATGTTAGCATTTTCCTAGACTACAGTAGAATCTTGTTGGCTCTGAGCCTGAACCTGGGTCTTTCCCAGAGACCTCCTTTTTCACCAACAAATGGTTCCATTTTCAGGACCTGAAAACTTATCTAGAATCTATATCATGGTATCGAGGTTCTATGAGAGAGAATTATGTAGCTGGTGGGACAATCATGTAGACTAGTTCATATCGAAACAAGTGGAGCTTCAACAACAAAGGGAAAATACTGTTAAGGACCAAGTTATGTTTTCTAACTCGACGAGTGATTTGTATGAAAATTTCTGGGGAAAATTTCCTGAAGAGCTCCATAACTGGTTGCGAAGACTCTAGATCAAGTCACTTCTTAGAGGACTACGTCGATCCTGTTGAGCCTTATAATTGCCTTCTCTTTTACAAACCTTCACTTCATTTCATCATTATTTTATCACTTCATAAGCCTAAAATCAATGAAGAATGATTAGGATTGCTTAAAGGTTACATGAAATTGATTAACATATTGTATTTTCATGATTTTTGCTATTTTAACAATTTTCTGCAAAATAGCTACAGAATACAGGCATTCCGTAGCTGACCGCGCATTCCGTAGCTGATCCTGCATTCCGCAGCCGTTTTAGAGTTTAAATGGGTTCCAGGTGTCATCTGAAGGAAAAACGCATATGGGCAGATTCCTTACCTCATCCACATCATTCGTTGCTCTCCACAAAGTCTGAGCAAAAATATCTAAGTGGTTATGCACGTGGGACACCCAAACTAAGAGGCAGTCTCCTATTAAAACACAGATTCTACAGGTGTCCACAATGAAGAACGAGGCTGTCAATAAGAGTTTCAATTTGATTAGAAGTAGAAAGACACTTATCCCTTTATTTTCTCCAGTTCCGTTATGTAAATTTTCTATTAATATGCTTGGGGAACCGAGAGAAAGAGGTTAGATTTTGGTTAGATTTTGGCTTTTGCTGCTAACCGTGAATACTCTGTTTTAAGTATTTTTCTCCTTTAATGAAAAATACATCGTTCTAGTGCAAGAGCTGAGTCAACGTTAATTCGATTTGCAAGCTAATTTGGCAGTAGAGGGCCCCTACTGCCCGAGAAGCTCCGTTCAGATGATTTAGATAAGTAGCATTAGCTTGATTTCGTTTTCAATTTCCAATTTCAATAGTTTTATCAACTTCATGCTTTTACGCTCATTTACATTACATATTATGGTTAGTCATGTTCTAAGAATTCTTCCAAAATACCTTTAATGATGAATGGGAATTAACTGTGATATTTTAGGAGTTTAATTGTGTTTTCATTTTGAACTGTGTGTTTTATGTCAATCTGCATTAGATATTACAGCCAGACTTGTTTTCTTAAGCTATTCCAAAACAGCACTATGTTAAGCAAGATAAGGCTGTAATATGCAATAGATTAGTTGCACTATGGTTTAATACTCCGGAGGTAGAATGCATGTGGTTCAGATTTGTCTTTTCTTTTCAAGTATGATAATGGCTATTTAGTTTAATACTGTTCATTGTAGATTAATAGCATCTTAGTTTAGTTTTAACTCATTGCTTTAACACTTCAAGTTTAGTTGTTGTCCATTGTAATTTACTTTGTCTTAGTTGATAAATCCAATCTCACGGGCTTAATTATTTACAAAACTTCTTTTGTTCAAAATTTATACTCATACACAATTATCTGGACAGAAGATAGTATCATTATATGGTCTGGAGTATTTTGCAGCCTCTTTTTCATTTCACAAACAAGCCTCTTTCTCAAAGACTATTTTTGAAAGGAAATCTATAACTTTTGAGATAGGTTTAGTGGTGTTAAAACTGAGTTGCAGAACAGAATTAGAAGCTAGTTTAGAGTAAAAAATTTACCTTGTTACAAATATTCTTTTCCACATATTTTCCACAAATCTTTATTCATGGATGAGATGTTGTACATTGTAAGTTGTCTGTTTGATTAGTGATTTAGGAGAAAAATTCATTTACACTTAGCTTGCTCATTTCTCAGGTTCATTTCAATTTCATGTTGTGAGTTTACAATAGAGTCATTATCAAGTTTTGTATTTGTTGGTTGCTAGTCATAGTTAGACTCTGTTTTGTTTAAGCATTTGCATTTATTTACCATCATAGTTTAGGCTTCACTCTGTCTTGACCAATAGTTTCCCTTCATTTAGCACTTAGTTCTTTTCCTTTTCAAAATAAAACCATAAAACCAAAAACATCAGAAAACACTAAACACAACGAATTAGGAAGAGGTTACTTAGGCACATATGGTGCACTTCACTTCAGCAGTTTACTGACCCTGGTTGACAATTAAATGAACTCAATTTAGGATACTAGGTTGAGATCAAACATTTTGGCGCCGTTGCCGGGGAAGTGTAACTAGGTATCCTGATTTCCTACATCCACAAAAACAAAAACAAAAACTTCAATCACCTACCACACCCACTATATCATGTGGTGCAGTAAGAGCCACACATCCACATCATGAATTCATATTTTTGCAGGTAGAAGAAGAGGTGATAAAGCAGGTTGAAGAAATGGATGGAGATGATGACAATGAGGAAGATCCTTTGGATTTCCCATTCAAGAAACTGATATCAATATTCAAATGAAGAACATCCATCCATCTGTACTTCCTAACTTCAAAGGTATGAGATCAGAAGACCCGGAAACCTTTCTTTTTGAATTTGAAATAATTTGTAGATCTTATGGCTACTCATTGCACATTCAAAAATTGAATTTGTTTCCGGCAACATTGAAGGATAGATCTCTTAGATGGTTCATGACTTTAGGAACAAATTCTATAAGGACATGGGATGATATGAAAAGAGTATTTTTGGAAAAATATAAAGGTTATTGCATGCACCATGACCTTAGAAATGAAGTCTTTAACATGAACCAAAAAGAGAATGAAAGCCTAGAAGATTTAGTAGAGAGATTTACTTATAATATCAAAAGATCTAAATTGCATAATTTAGGATCAGATGCATTAAAAACTCTCCTACTAAATGCTCTAAAGGATGAATGGATTGATCTTCTTAATCTTGTGGGAAAAGGAGATGTTTATCGATTGTCATTTCAAGAAATTTGTGAACTATGCAAGAACATATCAAGAGGAAACAAACTGAACCTAACAATTTGCTAAACATTCTTGGTAATTTAAATGAACAAACCGACATGCTAAGAATGCAAAACAAGCAAAAAGTTGCTTCATTTATATTTTGCCCTAAATGTAGAAAGAAACATGCTTTGCATGAATGTCCACTTGATAACATTAAAATGTGTAAAACTTGTGCAGGATCACATACTACTGAAGATTTCCCATCATTACCAGGGTTGAAGGCAATTTACCAGAAGGATAATGGAGAAAATCAAGCACAAGAGCAACTTTGTTATGTAGCTCCAAGAGGGCTATGGCAGCCTCATCAACCCAATATGATGCAATATCCTTATGCACAGTTTCAAGGTTATGCACAACAACCTCAAGGTAATTGGAAAACACCCTTGCCTTGGAAACCTTGGCCATATCAATCCCAACCTCAAAATCAACCTTGGAAACCTTGGCCATCTCAATCCCAACCTCAAAACCAATCTTGGCAACAAAGTTGGCAAAGGCCCTATCAAGGAAATCCATCATATCCTCAATCTTTCCCTCTCTATCCTCAATACCATGATCAATGTTATCCATACCATTTACCTCCACTACAACATCAATATCACCCTTATTTGACCTCAATTCAACCTTTCCCATTACCATCCACACAAACACCCCAAAGATTCCCCACTCCACTACCTCCACAACCATTTCATATCCCCAACAATAAAACACCTCAATCAACTTACAATTATGAGGTATTGCAAAATGATTCACCAGCTATCATTGAAGAACAACAACCAGAAGAAGAAGACTCAGATAAGGTCCAAGAATCATGGATGTCTATTGATAAAGAGGAGATATTGGAACCAGAGATTGAAAAGTCTCATGCATGCCTATCACTAGATTCTATGAATGAAGATCACATCTCCGAAGACTTGCATTTCATGATAGAGGAAAGACAAGGAAGACAAGATTACATTGAATCTTGGTTCAATTCAGTCATCGGATTCCAATGCTCAATTATTCAATATCTTCTGACATCATCTAAATCAAGACAGCTGGCATCTCATATACTGGTACATATCAAAGAGTATCTTTCAAACCTGCATATGAGTTTATCTATCATCTTGTTACAGACATGGTTCCATTGGAAGTATTCATATACTTGAACAAGATTTTCTTTTTCAAGTAGAGTAGGGCATTAAAAAAAAAAAAAAAAAAAAAGTCCTATTGTGAAAACCAGCTTGTTGGCGCAATTGGACATGAGCTTTGCTTGAAAACCAGGCAAATGGCGAGCAAAGTTCACAATAAGTTCTGCAATTTCATGATTGTTTCAATCTTTCATGGTTCTTCAAATCATTTTTGGTTCTATGCTCAAGTTGGATGATGTGGAATTCCTTAAGGTCCACCTTCCAACAGATCTTGTCCCATTGACCTCAACACTTTATCTGGGATCAAGATTAGAGATTATTTGGAGTGCCTTGGAGCTTGCATTCATCAATGGCAAGCCTCCTCGTTGATAACAATGGGAATACAACAATGTCTCTTGATTGTCAAATCTTGCAGGCGACTCGACTTCGACACATTCATTCGTCCCTGTCAAGATGCACTGAGGTACCTTGACATTCATTTACATTATCGGTGATTTGTCTCGCATTGGTTAGCGATTTTCATTATTGATCGGTAATCCAATGATTTCTTCCCATGCTCGACTTCGACACATTTATTCGCATGGTAAGAATTGTACCATGAATGTTGGCTTTGATGAAGACTAATGGTTTTATGGAATCAACAACAACTTGCAGCAGTACATTTTATTAGTTTCTTGTAGTAGCATGTTCATATTTTTGTCAATTCAATAACAGCTGCGGAAAGTGGCAGTTTCTGCAGCCATTGCTGTAGCAGCCTGTTTTCGTCTTTTTGCAACTTTTTCCAGAAGGCAGTTTTGGCGCAACTTTTGCAAGAGACTGGAGCAGAAATAAAAAATTCTGAGCTTCTGGGTTTTCTCAGAATATGATAAATTGAGTAAGACGCTGACAGAATTTGGAAAAAAGCAATTTTTAAGGGCATTTCAGAAGGGTTTTTCAGGCAGATTTTCAATTTTCAGCGTTATGGACAGAATAGGACAGATTTGAGTATTTTTGCACAGCAGCACCTTTTCTTCATCAAAATGAAATTCTGGAAGCATGTGGTAGTAGAGAAGGTAAAAATACACAGTTTCCCTTTGGAATCACTCAATTTGGCCTTAAAATGAGTTCGTGGCGTACTTTTTTGTTGCAACATTGGGCAAAATGAAGGGTGAAACAGGGCAGAAATTGATTTTGTCATAACTTTCAAACCGTGCATCCGTTGGTCCTGAAATTTTTATGGTAGATGCATTGAGGTAGGGTGAATAAACACAGAAAATTTCAGAAAATTTCAGTTTGTATTCTTCAAGAAATTAGCCACTTTCACCTACAGCCATTTCTCATTTTTTGGGAGATCCGTGCAACCAATGGCAGAGATTTTTCGTCAGAAGATGCATAATAATATTGGTAACAACCTCAGAAAATTTTAGGGAAGTCTGATGTACCATTTGAGAGAAATTGCAAAATTCATTTCATTCTACAATTCCACTCCATCTCACTCCACTTTCACTCCATCTCACGCCATTTTCATTCCATTTCACAAGTCATATTTCACTTTCACTCCATTACATTTCACATCCATATTCCATAGCCATACATCATTTCTTTTTACACAATGCATGTTGCAGCCACATCTTATTCAGCAGTTCTGACACAGTTGTACAACCTACAAAGAGATGATGATTACAGGAAATTGAAGGATTCTATTTTGAAGATCAACATGCTAAAAGAGGACCAAAGGAACAACATCAAGCACAACAATTAACAAGGTCAAAATTCTGAGGTAAATTGTGAAAATTATTTTAATAGAAAAAATTTAAAACATGAAATAGATACAATGTGTATAATCATATGTTTCCTAAACAACCTATCATTCGAATTGATTAACATATCTTGGCCATATCCCTTATCCAACAGTCCAACCTACTATTCCACATCTCCTTAAGATTGTATCATTCACTTATTTCACCACAAGTTCATCATAAATCCTCCATCAGATCCATAGCCACTTCATTTTCCCTGATAGCTTAATTACCTCTATCCATTCACCTCCATTACACTTTGCAGCCAATCCATCTCTAAGTGCAGAAAGGTAATTCTGAGGGTGAAGCATCATTCTTCAACTAATCCATCTTTAGACACAGAGATACAGTTTCAAAATAAAGCATTAGACTCTGTAGTCAATCTAGCTTCAAGAAAAGTAATTCTGAAAGGAAGATAATCTGCACAAAGGAGGAATGTGGCTAATTGTCAGGACAGAACTAGTTGGAGTCAAGTATTTGGAAGGATATCCACAAGTCAAGGAGCTACTACAACAAGCAGGGAGGTTAAATTTTATATATAAATTTGATGGCTTCCATAAGGAGATTATAAAATCTTTTGCCAAATATTTTGATGGAGCAGAAGAAGAAAAACTGACATGGTTATTGAAAATAAACTTGACACTCCACTACAGGAGGAAGATGAAGAACCAATTTCTAAAAAGTTAACAGAGATTAGAAAATAGATTAGGGCCAAAAGAAGCAGAAAGATAAGGTTGGATGTTCTAACAGAGGTTTCAGAGCAAATGGAATAAGTTTTGATGAAATTGCATGAGGACATGCAATAGTCTTGCAGTGGGGGTATGTTGAGCCCTAGAATTGCCTTCTCTTTTACAAACCTTCACTTCATTTCATCATTATTTTATCACTTCATAAGCCTAAAATCAATGAAGAATGATTAGGATTGCTTAAAGGTTACATGAAATTGATTAACATATTGTATTTTCATGATTTTTGTTGTTTTAATAATTTTCTGCAAAATAGCTACAGAATACAGACGTTCTGTAGCTGATCACGTGTTCCGCAACTGTTTTAGAGTTTAAATGGGTTACAGGTGTCGTCTTAAGGAAAAAATCATATGGTAAAATTCTACAGCACTCCCTCATCATTTTTTTCTCTCCACGAAGTCTGAGTTCGAATCTCCAAGCGGTTATGCACGTGGAAGAGATTAAAATTGAGCAGCAGTTTCCTATCAGGACACGAACTCCACATAAAGAACTAGGCCTTCAATAAGAATTTCAATTTGATTAGAAGTGGGAAAGACACTTATCCATTTATTTTCTCTAGATTATTTATGCAATCTTGATATAAATATGACTCGGGATACCGAGCAACGCTGGTTAGATTTTGGCTTTTGCTGCTAGATTTCATAGAACCGTGAATACTTTGTTTTAAGTATTTTTCTCCTTTAATAAAAAAGACATCGTTTTAGTGCAAGAGATGAGTCAAATTTAAGTGTATTTGCAAGCTAATCCAGTGGTAGAGGGCCTCTACTGCCCGAGAAGCTCCGTTCAGATGATTTAGATAAGTAGCCTTAGCTTGATTTCATTTTCAATTTCCAATTTCAATAGTTTTATCAACTTCATGATTTTATGCTCATTTACATTACATATTACAGTTAGTCCCGTTCTATGAATTCTTCACAAATACCTCTAATGATGAATGGGAATTAACTGTGATATTTTAGGAGTTTAATCGTGTTTTCATTTCAAACTGTGTGTTTTATGTCAATCTGCATTAGATAGTACAGCCAGACTTGTTTTCTTAAGCTATTCCAAAACAACATTATGTTAAACAATATAAGGACGTAATATGCAATAGATTAGTTGCACTGTGGTTTAATACTCTGGAGATCAAAAAGCGCTGTAGTTCATTGTACTTCAAAGTTAGTATTATGGCATTTTGGTTTAATTCTGTTCACCATCTTTCCAGTTTGAATAATTGCATTTTAGCCCAGTTGTGGTCACTGTGTTTTCAGTTTGATTAATTGAACTTTAGCTTAACTCTGTCATTTGTATTTCAAAATTGATTAATTTCATTCTTGTTCATGTTTTGCTTAATGTATAGTCAAGTCTCATTAGTTAGTTGTATAATAGTTCTGTTTTACTAGACTAAGGCCTTCATTATTTACAAAGACTATTCCTGTTATTAAAATTTTCCAACATATCACCATACAGACAAGAATTGGTAATATCATTTCACGGCCTTTACTATTCTGCAAATTCTCATAATTGTGCAACTAGCCTTTTCCTCAAACTTATTCCAAAATACTTAAACTTCCGAATAAGATTTAGCAATGACAATTTAGGTTGCAGAGTAGATTAGTTTCAGTATCCTTGATTAATTTAGAGTAGAATTATTCACTGTGTTGCAGAACTATCTTCTCCAAATATATTCAAACAAATCTCTAGTCATGGATAAGATTTGCTTTGTAATATGGTAAATTGTTGTTTAGGAAGACCTCACTGCACTAAATCTATCCTTTTCTTGAAGTATTTCAACATACATCTAACAAAATAATTGGACTAAATTTGTGTTGTGAGTTACTGTCTAGTTTTGCATACCACACATGATTTAGGACTGTTTGTAGTGTGACCAACAACTGCTTTTCACCAATATTTAGTTATTTCTCTTCTTAACACAAAATCATAAAACCAAAAACATCATAAAAACACTAAACACAACAAAGTAGGAAGAGGTTACTTAGGCACATATGGTGCACTTCACTTCAGCAGTTTACCAACCCTGGTTGACAATTAATAAACTCAATTTAGGAGACTAGGTTGAGCACAAACAGAGGCCAGTATGAAAAAATGCAACGAAAACTGAATTCCCTAACCTATATGCAAGTTCAGAATCAAATACCTTCCATGACAGGTCAGTGATCATGGATTCGAAGGAAAATTGGAAATATCTCAAATTCACTAGAATGTACCTGAAAAATAAATTTTCCCAATGCTTACAAGCCAAAAGGTTAAACAGCCTTAATCAAATTGAAAAAATAGACACGAATGAAATTTGTGAAAATTTTCAAATTTTGGGCATAAATAAGCATTTTGACTCACATTTTGATCATTTGTGTAGTGCATAAGTGGAAAAAGAGGGAGCTCTAGAGCAAAAAATCCTCTTCTTGCATATGGAGCAACCGGCCACCAAATCACCTCGAATCAGTCAGTTAAGCCTTGTACTCATCCTATTTATCAATTTTATTCCTATTCCAAGAAAAATTTTAGATTTTTGATCGTAAGAAATATATTTTCTTTGAAACCCTCTATGTATATGCGGGTTCGTCACAAGGAATTTGCGTATAGACGTGACTGTGTCCGAATGAGGTCGCATATGTGCAAAGTGGAATTCAAAAACTTATATCTAATTGGTCAATGGATGAAATTGACCAGGATGAGTATCAGTTGGATAGAAAGAGAGCACAATGCTATTAATAATGAAGTGATGGAGGACCAACAATCCTTAGATATACTTTGGAGTTGTGGTTTACTCAAATTTTTCAAAATGCCAAAAATGAAAAGAATGATCGATTGCTTGAGATGTTGGTTGATCATTGGGAACCAGATGAATATTGCTTTATAATTGATCAAATTCCATTGAGAATAGAGTTGGAAAACATACATTTTATCACTAGAATTTCCCTAAGGGGAGACCTAGTTGATTTGCATGGTAAGCCCACTGGAAGGCTTAATGCAGATGACTATGTATAGGTCTATTGTGTAGATGGTGCAAAGAAGGTGGGGACTCAAATCCCAATCAAAGATGTATGAGATTTGTACATGAAAATCCTTCTCTTCACTATTGGTAGAGTGGCAGGATCAACATCTCTACGCCAGGCTTCACACACTCATATGAGTCTAGTAGTGGACTGTTTGGTCCATATTTATGACTGGTGCTCAGCCTTATTGGCTAATCTGAAGAAAAAATTGACTTCTATCCGGTAGAAAAAGACAAAACACTTTGGATGTGACACTATTTTGTTGACATTCTTCTTTGAGAGAGTCCCGGGGCTTCGGCCCAAGGGAATTGAGGATAGCCCGATGGGCAGATTTGATGAAGAGCCTGGGGGGAAGTGAAGTTCCCTGAACCACATGGGATGATGAGTTCTTCCAGTGGTGGGTAGAAAAGGTAATCTCAGTAGAGGACTATCCCTATGCTGGGATGCATTTTCGAGCAGATCCTAATTTGTTTCTTCCATCTGGAGCAGCATGGGGTGAAATTGGTAATATTGCACATGTGATTTTTGATTATGTGATTTTTTTATTTTTCAAATTATATGTAAAATGAAAAAAAAAATTGATAGGACAATACGACTTACAAAATTTCAATGATCATGATGCAGACATGGGACTAGTTAGGCCAGAGGGCTACCGAAAGCATAAGCATCACAGAGGCAAGGCAAATGTTGAAGACCCAAGAAGGACCCTCCATGCCATCCATTGAAACTTGGAGATTTTGACTCAACAAGTACCCTGGAAGCTATAGAGGACCTTTCGGAGGCTATTCAGTGGAGGGTGGTTGGAGTACCATGAGATTGGGTGCAGTTATTCTGTTGTGTAGCTACTGATATTGTGTTCTATCGGAACACAAATGTTGGGTAGGGACCTCAGGCTTAGATTTAGATTTGATTGGATGACTATAATATTTTTTGATGACAGACATGATCAGGCATAAGCCCTAATTTTGTAGGACATGATGGTCCAAATTTTGTATATTTTGAACACTCTGATATATATATATATATATATATATATATATATATATATATACACACACACACACACACACACACACACACACACACACATAGCGATTTATATGATGTGATTGTCCCAAATTTACAATGATGAATGATGTTTTGATATTTTTAAAGTATTGAATGATTAATGTGCTAATAAAGTGCTTGATTAGCTAATGATTTTGCTAACCAATTATTAGATCAAGGAATATGAATGAATGTTGTAACAAACGTACCCTAAAAAATAATCGATGCAAAAATGGGTCTCTGGCACGATAGGTGTTGTTTAATTGCAAACACACCAGTTGTGAATCTAAGTAAAATACTCACGAATAAATACCAAGAGATATTTCCTCCAAGAGTAGGTTGACCACTACAGTGTATTATGCCACATTGTTTGAAGTGGGACCAATGCAGACACCTCTTGAAACTAACAACTGACTAGATGGATAGTGGATTACCCAAGCCGTGGGAGACAGGTTCCAGTTATGTCTACTAGCACCATCGGGAAAACCAAAATGACTCATCTCATCTAATAATACCTGCCAAAGCAGATCAAAATCATCAAAGTCACACCAAAAATCGAAAAAAGGACATATACAAAAATATAGTGTATACAACAAAGCAGATGCTAGGCCGAAGCGTAGGCATAATACTTCTTCAAATAGAGCCCATTTCTAAGCTCCGCCAGCTTGTTCCCATCAAAATCAACCAAGGCATAAGCTCCCTTTTTCAGGACCTTTTGACGATAAAGGGGTCATACCACATGGATTTGAACTTGCTTGCCCCCAAGGCATCCTTCTCTTGGGTATAAACCAAGAAAAGGTCACCTTCAGATAAAACCTTACGCTTGATCGCCTTATCGTACTAAACCTTCACTCATTTCTTTTGTGCCTCATTCATCGTAGCGGCATCCTGATGCTGGTCATCAAGATGTTCTAGATGGATATGGCATTCTTCGACACTATAAGTGTTAGGAAGAAGCTCAAATGCCAGCTCAAGGGAAGGAATTTCACATTCAATTGGAAATATATATTCCAACACATAGCTATTTGAAATGGAGTGAAACCATTTGCAGTCATTATAGACGTCTGGTATGCCCAAAGTGCAGGGTACAACATGACGTGCCAATTGGATCTGGCTTTATTAATTTTCCATTGAAGAATTGTCTTCAAGGAGTTGTTAACGGCTTCAAATTTCCCATTGGCTTGAGGATAATAAGGAGATGAATGCTCCTACTGAAAACCTAATTTCAGAGCCAATTCAACCATCATACTATTCTGAAAATGACTGCCATGGTCAGTGACAATCTCTTTGGGGATACCAAAGCGAGAAATGATTTGATTAAATAGGAATAGGGTTGTTGTCTCACCGTCATTCCCAAAAGTAGGAATAGCCTCAACCCACTTTGTAAAGTAGTCTACTGCTACAATAATGTACTTATGGCCCTTAGCTGAAGGCAGTTTACAAGCAGTATAATCAATACCCCACTTTGTGAAAGGACCTACAGTGATGACAGGAAAGAGTGGAGTTGGATGAGCGTGCATCTTCCGGGTATAAAATTTACAGGGATGACACTTTTGACCGCCTCAACACAATATTTGAAAATCGAGGGCCAAAATTATCATGCACACAATATTTTTTGGGTTGTGGCAAGCCTAGTTAAATGACCACCACAAGCTCCACTATGGCAATCATCCAGCACAACCTCAACTTCTTCGAGAGTTAAGTAGTGTCTAAGGATCAAATCAACCCTGCGGCGATATAGAGTGTCACCAATAATCAAATAAATTTTAGCTAAGTGACGCAAATTTCGATGCTCATCTTTCGAAAAATCTAAGGGAAACTTCGCAATATGGAGATAAACTATGAGATCTTCGTACCAAGGATCCTGTGAAGAAATGAGAAAAATATGTTCATCAGGAAATGATTCTTCATAAACAATCTCTTCTCCACAAGGAAAATTAGAAATCATCTCGGTAAATACCAATGACTTCTTGGATTTGGAAGACAGAAATTCAAGATCAAATTCTTGCAAAATAACAATCCATCGATTGTATTTTCCCCTAGTCACTCGCCTACTGAGAACAAATTGAAATAGATTAACTGTCGCCAAAACATAAGTTTTACAAAGGAGGATATAATGTCTGAGCTGTTGGACATCATGGACAGCTGCCAAAGCAAGTTTCTCAATCGGAGAATACATGAGTTCAGGGCCTACCAGGCCTCGACTAAGGTAGTATACAACATGCTTGCAAAGAGAATCATCTTCTTGAATTAGAACCATACCTATGGTATATTCTGCTGCAGTGAGATATAAGAGGAAATACCTACTAAAATCGGGCGGACTCAGTAATGGGGCAGAGGTCAATGCTTTTTTCAAAGCACCAAATGAATGTTGAGAAAATTAATCCCAAAAAACTGGAACTCCTTTCTTTAACAACCTCATAAATCCCTTTGTAATCTCGGCATAATTCATGATGAATCTCCCTAAGAAATTGGCTTTGCCTTGTAGACTTTGAAGTTGATGGATTGAAGACAAGGGAGACAACTGAAGTATTTCCTCAACCTTGAAGGGATCTACTCGAATCCCTTTCGTAGACACGATGAATCCCAACAACTGACCCGATGTGACAGTGAAAACACACTTATTAGGGTTTAACCAAATTTTATAATACCAACATCGTTCAAAAACTTGACGAAGGTGTGAATGATTATCAATTCTCTTACGAGAATGAGCAGCTAAATCATCCAAGTACTCCTTGATAATATGTTTGATGTCGTGGAAGGCATAGGACATAGCTCACTGAAAGGTAGCTCCAGCATTTTTAAGGCCGAAAGGCATCTTCTTGTAAGCAAAGGTGCCCCAGGGGAAAATAAAAGCAGTCTTATGCTAATCTTCAAGACAGATAGTGATTTGATTATATCCCAAGAAACCATCCATGAAGGAGAAAATATCATTCCCTGCACACTCATCGATGATATGATCTATAAATGGTGTGGGGTAATTATCTTTAAGACATGCCTTATTCAAATCCCTGAAATTTATGCAGACTCAGATCGTTCCTTGTTTCTTGTCCACAAGATCTGGATTTGAGACTCACTCAGTTAATGGAACAGGGTATATAAAACCCACCTTAAGCAACTTCTCCACCTTGGCTTTGATAGTTGCTGCCTTCCTAGGGTTGACTAGATGAAGATTCTTCCGAATAGGCTTAGCATGTTCATATGTCTTGATCTCATGCTGGAAAATAGATGGATCTATACCAGGCATTTCCTCATAAGACCAAGCAAACACATCCCGAAATTCTCAAAAGAGATCGGTGTAAGTCTGAATTTATTCAGGGGAACATTCAGCTCCAATGAAGACATTCTCAATAATTTTGGGATCTTTGGAGATGTTTACCGAGGTAGTAGTAGAAATGATAGCCATATTCCCTTCAGAAAATACCTGTGATGGTGGTAAAGGGTTCAAAACTGGGTGAACAGGACCAAAAGACTGAAGGCTAGAGAAACTTGATTCAACTTCTTGAAATTCTGGTAGAAAGTAAGACTGATGATGAAAATCATCCCACAATCTCTCTACACCAATCATTGCTTCACAGATGGCCTCTTCAGATGGAAGAGTGATATCAAGGAAATTCTGAGTAGAAGATGAACTAAGAGCCCAAGCTGGAGCCACATCTCCATCCAATTCCTCTGGTGAAAGATAAACTGTTATAGAATCTACAGAGTCAAAAATAGATCTATAAGAAATATCAGCTGCAAACATAGGGAATTTCATTCCACCCACTTGGCCTTCTCCTAATGTGGAGGTAGAAGAAGGTAAGGTCCAAGGATTCAAAAAATAATGAGTTTGAAAGAACCTTGTTCGAGTAGGAAACCTGGAGGACGAAATAGCATTGATATGAACCGAAGGAGGTGGAAAATCAAAATTACCAATCAAATATGTATACATTCCAACCCCCAAATTCTCAATAGGTTTCTTGGCATCATTCACCAAGGGAACAGGCGAGTCAGTGGATGCATTCAGATCTACAGGAGAATATTCCATCTGATCAACAATGACAATCCTCCCTTCGTGACAGAAACATAAAATGCGAAATAATTAGGAAGCAATAGCATCCATCTCATAGATCCAGTTTTTCCCCAAGAGAAAGTTATAGTCTAGATTTTCATCAACTATCTCGACCTCAATATTGACAGTTTTACCCCCAACACAGATGGGTAAAGTTGGAACAATGTCATGTGGCCTATGAGAAATACCATCAAACATAGTCAAAAGAGTAGTAGAAGGGACAGCTAAAGGAGATCCAATAGCCTTCCAATATGCGAAAAACATTACACACGTGGAAGCACCCTCATCAATAACTTTTTGAAAGATATTAAACTTCCAACATGTAGAATTAATCTGAAAAGCCATATGATGAGGAAGTCTATTTTTGAAATTCTACATGTCAAATGTGATCATCAGAGAAGTCCTTGGATCAACAGCCCCAATGGCAGTGATAAATGCACTCCTTTGTGCAGGACACGAATGGAGTACCTCTAACGCAGACATGGTGCAAGGACTTTGGGCCAAATCTTCTACGATTGAGTATTTATGGGAAGCCTTGGCATTAGGATTTATCGTCATACGCTTTGTATACCCTTTTGGCATCTGAGGTATAGGCTCAACTGTAGGCCTATCTATATGGAGTGGCTCAACATTATTAAGAGCACCCTTAGCTTTCGAAGACTCAGCTTTGCCATAATCACGAGATCTCGTAGTGATATCTGTGTGAGCACTCAACATGTATATGTTTAATGGATTTTCCCCTTCCTGGTTGCCCCCCAGAGGAAGCTCCAGTATTCGCATTTGCGCCAGTAAGAACTTGTTTCCCTTGGGGAAAAGGGTTTGTCAGTACAAACTAGGAGCTAGAAGAACCCTGTTGAGCTAACAAGTGATGAGCATCCTGAATTTTAGGGCAGAGGTGTGTAATATGGTCTCCAGTGCACAACTTGCATGGAAACTTAACCTTATTTTTATTATCCCTCTTACCCTCTGCAACATGATCATTAGATTTGTTCACATTCCCCTTCCCATCCTTGTCTTTCTTCTTATTATTTCATCCCTTCTTCTTCCAATCAAATTGTTGATTTCCTTTGGGGTTAGAATTTTGAACGACATTAATAGCCAAGGGTTGAGAAGGAGTTGACAATGAAGGCGTAGCCTGACCAGAAGGACCATATTGTATAGACAACTACTGCAATTGATTTAACAGGTTATTCATACCACTATTGATTGTACTGATAATTCTATCACCATGAGTGCTAGATTTGGTTTTGGCTAAATATAACTTGGAGTGAGGAGCATCTGAAAAGATTTTATTAAGGACTCCAGACTGAGAATAGATCAGTTCTAGCTGCTGAGCCCTAAAAATAGCATGCTCTTAAAAAATACCCTTGAAAGGGATACATCCTTTAAGATTTATGGCTGTAGATATTTCAAAAACCATTCAAGAAGGAACTCATTTGGAATCTGAGCTTCAATTAGCCTCTTCCTTCTCCTCCATTCCTGAATATGATTAGAAATGTGAGTTTCTTTGTCCTGCTAGAAATTGACCAAGAGATCAGTCCCGCCATCATAACGGAAAGGAAACTAAAAATGGTTTAAGAACATAGTAGCTAACTCACCAAAAGTAGAAAAACTGCCCCCTATCAACTCAATATACCATTTCGTTGCATTCCCAGTTAAGGTTCATTGAAATAATCTCAACCTAATCGAATCATCGATAAGGGAGTTTGACGAACACCATAAGTGGAAAGTGGTGACATGGTCCGCCGAATCCTCACCAGTCTTCCGTTCAAGCTTTGAAATGTCTAAGGGTAGTTTAGTAGGGACTGGAGGCCAACCCGAACTATAACCGAATAGGATCATTAGTCAATTTCGATAAATCTAGAAAGTTTAAAGTTTCCAGGAATGGTAAGCGCAAAGGAGCCTGGGAATTCCATCCCCCATAGGAAGAATTCCCCACATTTTGAAAAGAATATACTGGATTTGTTGAGGCACCAGGTCTCCATATGTTGTTCATAGAAAATTCTGAGCCATAAGAGAAGCCTTGTGATCGAGAATTTGGAGAAGGACCCCCTCCCAACATAGGGTCACTATAAATAGGGACATTCCCTTCGACCGAGGTATTGAATGAAGAAGAAACCCCTTGGTAAGGGTTCCAAGCATTTGCAAATGGAGAAAAACCCTAAGAAGTACCCACTAAAGGGAAAGGAACACTCCCTTGCTAACCAGAGAAAAAATGACTCCCAGCTCCCAATGTTGCAAAAGCAGGGTTCTATCTCGAAAATACATTAGAGCCTTGACCTCCAGAGAAAGGATTGGATCCTTGATTTTGAGAGGTGAAGGGCAGGGATCCTAAGGAAGGGTTTGAATGAGGAATATGCCCACTCCCAAAGGGGAAGCCCTGAAATGAAGTTGATCCACTAGCCATAGAAGGCATAGGCATGGAGACAGTTGAAACAGCAAAAAAGGAGACAGAAGGAATTCCACTAGAAGGCATTCCAAAAGAAAAGGGATTATATTGAGAAGCATATGCTTGGATGCTTCCACTCGAAGATGAAATATAAGTAGAGCCAAACATAGCAGCACTAGAAGTGATTGTCGAAATGGAAATAGTACCTCCTCCTTTGACTGAAAGAGGAGTATGAACACTTGCAGTTCTCATAGATGAAGTTGTGTTCCTAGCCGCGGCCATCGAAGGAAAGGGATATGATGGAAAATGACTATCCAGTCTCTGAGACTTAGGCCTAATGTACAAAAGGACATTAGGAAAAATAGAAGGAAGAGGAGATGAATGAGTCTGAGGAGGTTGAGGAACTTCTTCAACTTTGAATTCTTCTACCAGAAACAAGACTCTAGAGATGAGTGGAGTACTCCTCTCTACAGTAGCACTAGTACTAGGCCCACCCACAGAAACAACAAGCCCAGATGGAGGATTAATCTTCATTGCGTTCGAAACCACTAGATAAAAATCACCCAATGAATTACTCTACACCTTCTTGAAGAAGGCTCGGCACTCACAGGAGAAAGCTCATGAAGCCTCCTCGATCAACGAGGCGATCGGTCAACCACTTTATGAGATTAATTTGAGACTAAAAAAATATAAGAAGCTACGCAATCTAGGAGAAAAGAGCACACTCTAAAAATTCCCTAAGGTACATTCAATCAAGCGGCCTTCAGGTATTTCCACTCTGGGTGATTAGGACCGGACACCAAAAGACAAGAAAACGAAATAAGAGGACCTTTCGAAAATAGTTTGGTGTAATTATGCCCCAGGCCTACTAGTGAAGGTAACATAAATAGTTACGTTGACCTCCTGACAATAGCCTTTGCCGATGCAAGTCCCCAAGCTTCGCAAGGGCACCCTCCAAAATTTATGATGAAATTGATGCAACATCTATCTTAGGTACCATGGGTATTCCCCCCCTGCAGTCACCTATGTGGTCCCTAGGAGAGGCAACTACGGGCACCAATCCGTATCAACAGCCAGGTGGAACGGTCTTAGGTCAAGATTCAGAAAATAGGATAGGGGATATCTCTCTTCTCTACCTTCACTCTCCCTTGCACTTAACTCTCTGGAGGTAGAGCTTTCCTAGTCCACTTAACAGAATTGGATTTTGCTCATTAATAAACTTTCTATGTTTAACAATTTGAGCGGCCTTGGAGAGTTAACTCTCCACTCACCTATTCCAAGGCCCAAAAACCTAGTTAGTTAGTGTATTATTAATGACAATAATACACAAAATTCTAGTATATTTTAATTATAGTGCTTGATTTTAAATTGGTTGTTATTTAAGTCAAAGGAATACGAAAGTGAAACTGACGGTGTTTATCGACGCAAAAGAAATAAATAAAAACCTACTACATGAAAATGCAATAGTTTTATTTCGATGAAAAGAGATTTCTAAATGGGTTCTACGAAACTAAATAAACAAAGAAACTTGTTTTTCTTTTCAGTTACTCACTCTTCACACACTTCTGAAAACTAAAAAAAAAGACAAAAATGCTTCAGTGTAACTAATGAAAAACTACCAATGATATGCAAATTTTAGGATCACTAGCTAAGGAAGCAAAAGGAGTTTCTAGAGAGAAATGGTTCAATCACTTTTGATAGAAAACCAAGGCTAGCCCCAACAAGAACTCCTATGCATAGAAAATTCCAAAATGTACTTGATGTAAGAGAGAGAGAAATCTACAAAAAGACTCCTTTCAAAACCAAGCAAACGAACCAAAAACAAGAAACTAATCAAACTGCTTCAAAAATGTATGAAAAGTATAAAAATGAAATCAAAGAAAAAGCAACAGAAAACAAGAAATGTTTTTTTCCTTTTCACTTATAAGGGAAAGAAAAATATTTCAAAAATACAAGCACAAAACTACTCAAGAACCAGAATCAAGAAAATGAGTCATAAAGAGGCTTCAAAATGCATAAGCCAACTATGCTGCTTTCGTAGCAGGACACAAACAAGCAAGAAGAAGAAAAAGACCCAAGAAACTGATTTAGATCAGTAGCACACTCTTCCAATGAACAAAAGCTCAAAAAACCAAGAAAGGTCACTTCAAGATTCACTAAAAGGCTAGTCCCAAGAAGTCAAGAAAACCAAAGAATTCAAAAGAGGAAAAAACCAAAAGCGAAGCAATGCATAAGGCCAAGATGCGCAAATAAGCAAAGGCTTAGTGTTCTAAATGTTCAGAACAGCTAAGAACTCCAGGAATAGATCTTGGTGCTCAACTGCAGTTTCAATTTCACCAAACAAGAAAATTATCAAATGAATAGGTTTTCACAAGAACAAGAGAGAAATGGACATACATCCATAATGAACACAATCTAGACACCTAAAAGGTACCACAGGAGTGGCCAACCATAGATAGGAAAGATTGACAGGGCTTCAAAACTCAAATTTTTAAATTTTCCCAGGCATACGCAGGTTTTCTATATGCAACGAGCATGTATGCGCAAATGTAACCAAAGAAATTCGCGTATACATGGGGTCCTTTTGGAGAATACAGAGGGAATACATTACTGCGTACAACCAAAGTAACATATATAAACAGAAATAAGGAAAAAAAAGAAAAATTCAAGCTTTATCAAGAGACCAGGGCATCTGTCTACTTGGGAAAAAGACTTACTAGACTGTAAATGTGATCAATCTGTCAGGGAACCTACAAGATAGACAAAAACAACCCAAACTAGGAATTACACAGATGTAATCCCCAACGGAGTCATCATTTCTATTATAGGCAATGTTACCCTAAGGTCCTGGGTTGATAAACCTCACAGAGCATGGGCATGTCACCACAAGAAGGACTCAAATTACCAACTTCTATGCTTTAAACTAGAAATTGAGGATTTCAAATCTTACCCGTTTATCCTTCGTTTGTAGTAGATCCCATAGGGTTAAAAGCCCCTGCAACTCCTCATGCTCTAGAACCTGTAAATTAGACAAGAACAAGCACACAGAACCTACTTATACAACATAAATGTTCTAGATGTTATCAAAATAGAATATATTATCTCATAAAAATAACAATAAATAAACTACTCAAGATTATTAAGAATGTATAAGAGACATGTGATACATGAACATCAGGAACAAGATGGTACTTCTTTTATTGATAACATGTACAGAAAACAATAGTGGAGAAATCACCTGAGATCTGTCGCGGCCTTGAGAAAAACCTTCCTCCAGGTTCATCCAGCCCTAGCCTCACAAAGCTTCGTCCATGAATGATACACAAAGGATGTCACATAGAATGAGGGTGATCATCATAAGGAAACAAGGGTTTCCTGAAAATCTGGGAAGTGTAGGAGGCATAGGGGAAATATCAGACTTCATCAAGGCTACAACAGGCTATAATATCTATAATTCCCTCTCTTCCTCCCTTAGGCCATTCCCTTGAGGCGTATTTATACTTCCTCAAATTAGTTTTTTTAGTTGGGGAATAGTTAGGCCACGGGAAGGGCTAGTTAAGTTATAGGAAAAAATGTAAACCCTGCCTCAATAATAGGGAAATTTTATATTTTTTTAATATTTTAAATAGCATACGTGGGTTTGCTATGGATGGAACCATGTGTGCACGCGGAAAAAGATGGGCAGAGTCGCGTATGGATTTTAAAATATTTTTTTTGAGAAATGTGACCAAGCCTGAATCGAGGGGCTACCCAAGGCCAATGCATAAGTCATCAAGTATATAGTGGTGATAAATGATGCTATAAAAACCTTGATATTCGTTTCCACATTATCATCAATTATCTAGTGCAAATACACCACAACCATGCATAGACTACTCTTATCATAAATTACACTGAGAAAGGACCAATTCCATCAAATACACCAATATGTGTTATAAGAAAATTTTAATTATTCATCTAAATATTCATACACAAGAATACATACACACAAGACACACCAAAGTCCAAAATATCTCCAAATATTAGATTTTTCAACAATTCATTACATCAGAGGTCAAAGTCTTCGTAGAGATCTGCCTACTACTCAGAATCCAAAATACAGGACTGACTGACCCGCTGTCGTCTTTCTTCTGCCATCATCCCCCATGACTTCCTGCCTTCTTCCTTATTTAGCTTTCACTTTCCTGCATTGCCAGTCTTTCCTTCTTTCCCGCCTAGCTGCCTTTCCTTGCTCGACTATTCCATGTTCAATTCCGATTTAACTTTTGCCGCTCTAAGTCTTCTCTTGTTCACTATCAGTTGATCCTGCCATCTGTGCAACTTCTCATCCGCAACTCACCACCTGCGCAACTGCTAACCCGCAACTCGCCACCTTCATAACTACTAATTCGCAACTCCCAAAATTGTCTTATCTTTTCCAAAACGAAGGCCCCAATAGGTAATATCCATCAAGGGGAACTAATAATGACCAAGTTGGGACACTACCACATGAGATGGTCTTGTAGAGGCTTCACCCACCAGCTATATGAACCACCTCAACTCCAATTGTAGCCTTCAACCCAATATATGCTTCAATTATCTTCACCTTTGTGAGATTTCCATTATCTCTTTCCTTCCACAGAAACATGGCAATGAAACTACAAAAAATTGGAGACTTTCCATGAATTCCAGTTTGTTTATCCCATTCTATATATTTCCAACCCTCTCCCCAATTTTTCGGTTTCCCAACCTCACCTTTCAGGAATGGTATAATTTTCAAGGGATGTGATGGTACCACTAATGTCAAGAGAATTCCATTCTCCGCACTAAAAAACCCACTCCTATGCTTTGGAATGATATGTGAACTTTCCAGAAAATGGGAAATCATGATTAAATTTGACATGCAGTTGCATGCTTCATGCATGGGGGTGGTAGGCCATGATGCCCCTCTTTAATATCTGTAGATTCGGTGGGGTGACAAACGACACCCCCCCCTTTCATCCATTCTTTGCCCACCCCCATCGGGGATATTATTATGAAATATTATTATGCAAGTTTATTTCCTTAGATATGAGATTTAATCACTACCTTATATATATATATATATATATATATATATATATATATATATATATATATATATATATATATATATATATATATATAGATATTGTTAAAAGAAAATAAGCACACTATCTACACAAATGAAAACAACACACATCTCTAGAAAGTTGAAACAAGAGAAAATTGAACTGAAGGGTGAGGCCTATGTTTTGTTCTATTTTCTTTAGTTATGAAAATGTAAATACAAAGAAAGAACAACTCATTATGGAGTTTCCTTTGACATTGTAGCCTAAATGCCTACTACATAACCTTCTTCCTCCTCTATTAGGTTCTCAAATTCCACTTCTAAATGCTATACTCAAATATGGAATAAGTACAATGCTAAAATAATGAACCACCTCTCCTCCTACTCACCAAGTATTTAACAATCTAATAACCATATAGGGTTTTAGGGTTTTTGCATGCCTAAGCCCTTAACTAGTGTTAGATTTTGGACCTCCTAGAGTCTTGTGCATACACACAAGACACACCAAAGGCCACAATATCTCCATATATTAGATTATGCAACAACAAATTACATCAAAGGTTAGAGTCTCCTTAGAGATCTGCTTACTAATCATAACGCAAAATACAAGTTTGACTGACTTGTTGTCGTCTCTCTTCTGCCATCGTCCCCTACAACTATGTGACTTCTTCCTTATCTAGCTTTCGCTTTCCTGCACTGAGAGTCTTTCCTTCTTTCCCGCCTAGCTGCCTTTCCCCACCCGACTGTTCTATGTTTTGTTCCATTTTTCCTTATGTCACTCTAAATCTTCTCTTGTTCATTATCACTTGCTCCCACCACCTATAAAACTTCACGTCTGAAACCCACCACCCACACAACTACTAAATCGCAACTCGCCACCTTTGCAACGACTAATCCGCAACTCCCAAAACTATCTTATCTTTTCCAAAAAAAATGCCCCAATAGGTAATATCCATCAAGGGGAACTAATAATGACCAAGTTGGGACACTACCACCTAAGATGGTCTTGTAGAGGCTTCACCCACTAGCTAGATGAACCACCTCAACTCCAATTATAGCCTTCAACCCAACATGTGCTTCAATAATCTTCACCTTCATGAGATTTACATTATCTCTTTCCTTCCACAGAAACATGGTAATGAAACTGTTAGCCACCTATAAAATTTGTCATATCAAATGGTGGCTAAATCATTTTTTGAAGCCTTCAAGAAACAATTTTATTTCCAAATTGTTAGTTCTTGATCTTGTGAAGATGACTTATTCTTGAGTTAATCTTCACTGTTGTTTCCCTCTCAAAACTGAAAAACTGTTGTTTTCCTGAAGAAAAGACTGCTGCAAAAACTCCATTTTCCTCTCATTTTACCCCTCCTTTTGCTCCTAATCAACCTCCATTTTATCCCCTTTTTCCCATGAAATTCCTCTATTTTCCCTTATTCCCTTCATAAATCCCCTTTCATAAGGTTTAAAACTCCTTTTTAAACCTTATCAGAACCACCAAAATGCTTTGAAATCCTTGAAAAATCATAAAAAAGTAGCCTTTTGTGCTAAAGGCCTTAAGCCCTTTTGACCCTAGCCCCAAAACCACTTCCCCACCATGCGACTTGGCGCTGGAACCAAGCGTTAAGGTCCCGAGCACTTATCGCAATTGGGCATTCCTTGTGTTATGAGGCCTCTCACTTTTAGAATTTCCTGATTGCGATTGGCCCCTATCCTCTATATACCTCGATCATTTTCTTCCTTTGTAAAACCAAGAGCCTCGAAATCGGGCACTAATCATTATATAAAACCCTTCTTGAAAGTGAAACTCTCCTTTGTATTTCATAAAAAACCCATTTTTCCTATGACAACATAAAACCCCACAATTCATTGATTGGGTGAATCCCGACCGTTGATATAAAATGATCAAATGGTTTTCGGGATCTCGCAACAGAGATTTTTCATCAGGCATATTTTAAATAGTTCTTGCCCCCTTCGTTTGGTCACCTTCTGATGGATTCTCAGCTGTTGATCTCCCCCGCCAGGCTCAGATCCAACGGCCCACATCGCTCAGATTCATAAGCCCATCCCTCCGCCTTTGGACCTCCGATTCATTCCCCACCGTTGATCTGGTTCTAAGATCAACGGTCTACGTTCAATCACATCGGCGTTCTTTTCCCTTTGCCCCTACTAATCGCAATCTTCTGATTGCATCTAGGTCGTCCATGCACTAAGATCTGATGGTCCAGATCAATCCTTACCACCCTTTGTTAAAAATCATGAACCCCGTTGTATAAATTTTTAAATGAATATCCACCGTTGATCTCTGTAGATCAACGGCTCGCATTAACCCAAGCTCTGCTTACCCCTCGCCTCATATTTTATTCCTTTAACCCCGATTTTTAATCTGGACCGTTCATTTCTTTCATCCAATGGTCTAGATTAAACTCGATAGGCCCAACTCCTTTGGTTCCTACCTTTTCCCAGATCAAATCTCTGTCGTCCATCCTTGATATGACGGTCAAGATTGAAACCGCCTTGACCCCGCCCCACCTCTTATCGCCCATGCATCTGTTCTCCATCGCGCTCTCCTCACAACCGTCCAATCTAAGACCCTAGATCTGACGGCCAGCATGCGGTTTCGCATAAATTTAAGCTCGGAGGTTAATGATTTGAAATTACGCAATGAGGGTGGTTTTGAAAAGCCATGTGTCGGCCAGTAACACATATCGCGTTCAAAAATTTAAAACCACCTTTCTTCCTTTTCATCACGCAAAAATAGTGGTTTTTATGGTTGAAACCACCTTACCCTATTTGTATTGCATTCCATCGCGTTTAATCTCCATCGTTTATCTCTGCAGATCAACAGTCCCAGTTTGATTTCACCCTCAGTTCATCGCCCTCCGCCAATCCTCTAAGGGACTTCTTAAGCCATTCTCAGTCGTTGATCTCTGTGGCTGATCTCATCCGATGACCCAGAATCTTTCCGAAACCCCAATTTCTATTTTAACCCTTTTATCCTCCGCCGAAGGTTTTTTCACCATTTCCTTTGTATATTCTTCCATTTCGCGATAAAGTGTCCCTTCTACATTATATTTCCCCAGTCGATCTCGACCATTGATCTTTCCAAGACGACCCTGCCTTAATCTCCCCACTGTTTTTTCGACCGCCTCCCTTTGAAACTCCATGAAAAATCCTCATCGTTGGATGCTTTCATCCAACGGGTGCGATCTAGTCTCAGCCTCCAAAGCAGTCTAAACCCAAATACGCAGGATTTTCTTAACTTTTCTTGTTTTGTGCAGGTTTTAATGGATTTTTTGAGAGTCTTAAAAGAAAATCAAAGGTCGGGGATGACGATCCCCCACGCCTTTATTTATGAAATAATATCATTCTACAGGGTTCAACACCATGTTTCATTCGTGCCTCATGAGCACTGGTGCCATTTTAAAAGCCCTCTGTAACGCCTGCACATCAACAAGACACAACAAAGCTTAATCAAGCAAAGAGTATCACTGTTAAAATATCCAGTCACAGCAGAGATGAAGAATTAAAGACTTTTTACACCGTTTTATGGGATTACGGTCCAAATCGACTATCTAAACGCTTAATCCACTCAATTAAACACAGTTTGAAGAACAAAAGACAGAATTTAGGCCTAATTAAACCTGACACATAGAATCAAATCAAATTAACAGTGTTTAAAGAAAAACAATAATATATATTAGTCCAAGAAAGCCTCCACTGCCACATCAGAGGCTGATTGAATCCTCTCCAGCTACCAAAAGCCACCTGCAGCCTCAAAGCATTCAAAAGAGGCCTAGTTATTACCAGAACAAAAGATATTCGCCTCAATGCAGCTGAATAATTATTTCAAGCCAAAGGAACTTATTGTAAACTGTTAGCAGAGTTATTACAAAGATAACAAAGAGCCTTAAAGTCAAGAAAATCTTCCTAGTAAGCTTAAATACTTAATGTAAAACAATTAATACAGAGGAATATCTAAAATATTCTCCATTGAGCCCCTCAAAGGCCGAGAAGCATTAAACTGTATTAATTGAAATTAGAAGATCTTTTATCCCATCCCACCTCCTCATTCCTTCTATAAATACTTCTGTAGAAGATGAGATAATGTTGGTCACTACATATCTGTTGCTTGTAAATAGCTTACTAAAGCTGATGTAAGCTCTATTTGTAATTGAAGATACCTAAGTTGAGATGAGAAGTTTGAAGCTGTAAAGAATCACTAGACTTGAATATTGTAACTAGTTTGAAGTATCAAATACAAGCTGATTTATGGGATCCTAGTATATGTCAACGGTGATGTTTTTCTTATTGTAAATTGTTATTTTATTTTTGTTTCCATTCTGTCCATATTCTCTGATAAAGAACAACAATTATAGAGTTAGGATCTACTATCGAAGGTACTTTGCTCTTACTGATAAGCTTTATCTACATGTTTTCTTCTAAAATTGTGTATTTAAGAATGATTTAATACAGTCCAAGCAGTTAGGAATGCTGGTGTTCCTGTTGGGAAAAATACTGAGAGGGGGGGGGTGAATCGGTATTTAGGACTTACTCACACTTTTACTTTTTCATTCTCTAAAAGCCCATACGCTACTTTTCTGAAGCCAACTAGTGTATACACGCGGATATCCTTCATAAAACTCGCGTATATACAGAGATCTTATTATGCCATTAATTCTTTACTTAGATCTATGCAAAATTCATTCTTCTGATGATTAGATAATAATAAGCATGTGCAGTAATAACATAATAAACCATCACACATGAACACCAGGATTTAAGGTGGAAACCCAAGTCGGGAGAAAACCACCGCTGCCGTTGTCTCAGTCTTCAATATTTATTATATAAAGAAAACATGTTACAACCATGTACTGGCGCAAACTCATACCAGCACACAGGCACCCACCTGCAGAAGGCTACAACCTTCTCTCGTTTACCAGCCTCTCCTGGAAGGGAGCTACAACCCCCTGTTCTCGTTTACCAGCCTCTCATGGAAGGGAGCTACGACCCCCTACTCTCGTTTACCAGCCTCACCTGGAAGGGAGATACGACCCCCTGACTAAAGGCTTCAACCCTCAGCACCACCATGGACCACGTTTCATCAATTTTCACACTGGATCCAATAGCTTCCTTTAGAAAACAACTTGTAGACCACTTTTCATCATATTTTCAGACTGGACCCACTCCACACGTTTAAGCTCAATCATACATCAAATTGATACTTATAAATTCATCAATTCATTCAATGAACCATCAAATTTTCATCAATATAATCAGCAGCATAATCATCATTCAAACAACCCAGATCTGTATGAATACCTCATTGACAGACTACAGTAAACTAGCAGAACAAATCAGACATTTCATTCCACAGACTTCAGCAAACCCTAGTTTTCATACGCTCTTTCTATTCACTGATCCTGCATATATATGCGCTTTCATGCATATCAACCTGCGTATACATCTGCACATATTGCAGAACTAATTTCACAACCCATACGCGCTTTCGCTTGATCTAACCTGCGTATATACGCGCTTCCTCTGTTACAAACTTGCGTATAGATCTTCAGACATTTTAGGACAGCACAATTCTTCAGAACAGATGCATAGCTCAGATTTTACCCTTCACTTCAGAAAAATGTTCACCTCATCTCAGATCTAAACATTCCATAAACAAATCTAGAAGATACAAATACATTTCATATCTAGAGATCCCTCTTCATCATTTTCTTCATAGGTGCACTATGAATTCAGATCTATCATTCAACTGTTACCCATTCCATACAGATATACTTCAGATAAAAGTATTCATTAAAACCCAGACATCTTGCTCACCTTTTTCACAATGAATTTCTTGTCCTTATATAGATTTATCCTTTGTCAATACCATGAGCCAAAACCACATCGCATCCGATGGTATTCCTGGATGGGATCAAATAGACAATCCAGCACTCAATACAATGGGTTAATACCATGGTAAGAACCTCTGGTTTTATAAATTTAGAGCGCAATTATGCATACGCGACTTGGCACGTACTTTTTTGCGTGCATACGCTACTTCTCCTAAACAAACCCGCGTATGCTTTGTGACACACACTTTTCATCATTGTTCTGGCTCTTACTGATATTTCTTTCTTCTGCACCTTCTGTACTAATTGTAGATACATCAGATTTACATCATTAACAAGCTCATCAAGTCAAGAACAACTTCATCAAGTAGGTTTCCATCATCTTCATCAAGTGGGTTGCCATCAAGGACAACACTCTGCATCATATTGCCAACAATCTCCCCCTTTGGACTTGATGGCAACCATGATGGTGTTTGATCACTACAACAGATAGATACATTGATTATAACCATTATGCAATAACCATGTTACTCTCCCCTTATTCAAACACCATGTTACTCTCCCTCTTTGACATCAAGGGCAAAGGGCGGATCAAAACCAACACAAGGTTTTTCTCCTCATGTGGAAAGACGAGCGCTGTAGATCTGATGTACACTGAAGTTACCATGCTCCCCCTGAGTTCATGCTGAATTTTCAAACATATTTTTTTCAATGAATTACTGGACTGCTATCACTAGTACATTTAGAGCGGAAATTCCGACACTTGGTTAAGAGCACTTTTGACCAAATGTCGGAAATTTCCCAAATTTTTCCAACTTTCAAATCCCTAGCTTGAGCGGTACGCTATACACAGCGTTTAGAGATAAGTGTCGTAATGCTGACATGGCGAGTACGCAGTCGAAACTTTTTGGAGGAATCGTCGCAATGCGGGCATTATGCCCAAAAGCATCGCTATTCAGCGACTCCTCTAAATCATGCAATTGCATTACACTCAATCTGAAAGTGTCTGCAATTCTGACGTTTGGGAAGAAAGTACGTCGCTTAATAGCGGCGGCTTTTAAGGCGCTTTATAGTGTCACAATTACAAAGTTTGGGCAAATGTTGTAATGCGACACTATCACCTAGCGTCCATTATTGATCGACTTACACACACGTCAAATGCTTGCGGTCATTTGAAATGCGCGCTCATTTGAAATGCAAAAAATCAAATGTAAGAAAATCAATGCTAGCGGTCATTTCCAGAAATGAAAAAATCAAAATGTATGCGAATGAAGTACTGCCTAGATAGACTAGTCGAGGAATCAGCATGCAAAGCTACAGGTCTTGGTGCATTTCGGCTAAAGAGAGGGGTGAAAGCTAAGCACAGTGCAGAGGTAGAAATCAAACACAAAGGTCACTTCTATTGTCTAAGGTATTGGAGGAGTCGGAAGGATATCTTCAATGACATGGGTTGTGTTTTGCAACGTGCCTGATGATTGTCACTGCTACGCTGAAGTGGAAATAGAGTTACCATAGAAAGAGTATGTTTTATGTAATAAACATTAGAGGTAATGGACAACTTGGTAGCATCATGGATGCGTGCCTTATAAACTTGACTCAAAGAAGCTGATCTACGTCTTGAATGTAACCTCAATTTCTTACAACTTCCTATAAACATTGGGCAAGAAATTTATCAGTGGAGCTCGTGGTACCCCATGATATGATGAGGGAGCTCTTAAGTCGGGTTAGATTCTCTCTACAGCTACTAGGGATTGTCCATTCATCTACTGTCACCAAGCAGCGGGTGAGGACAAACTCATGCAAGTGCACAAGTTTGGAGTATCAAGAAATTTGAGGCTGAGGTACTGAGTAAAATAAGAAACACATTGATATGAGTTCATCCAATTGAAGATGGGATAGATCAACTGTTTCACACTCTGAAATGTACTACAGATGCAGATCCAAAAAAATCTACAACTTTATAATTCGTATTACAGGTGCAGATTCAAAAAAATTGCAATTTTATAACTCGAAAATTGCCAGATACTACAGGAACAATAGGGAGGTGGCTTCTTTCAAATACAATTTATAGGCACCATCCTCGATGGTCTTCTGTCAATGTGATATGCTGCATACCCTCATATCCCTCTCCAGGTACTCTGTTTCTATATACAGATCGGATGTTGAATGTGTTTTTATTTTGGTTATCAAGCGAGCCTGCTGTTCTTAATTAAACACATGGAATGATAATATTATCGCTGCAAAATTTCACTCAACGAGCTTGACAGTAATCAATATGAATGGTCTCCCCTATGCTTTATATTTGGACGCTGTAGATGGTTATTGGTATCAAGCGAGCCTGATAAACTTTCAAGCGAGCCTGTAAATTACTCACATGGAATGCTGTTTTATTGGGGGCCCGCTTTTATAATATGCTGTTATCCACACAGCGAGCCTGACAACGCTCCAATAGGATCATTTCTGTCTTTCACATGACCGGTGGGTTTCCCTCTGCATACTACATAAATCGTTGCTGGTCAATGGACTTATATTGTTTATTTTTGAATGGAATGGATCAATATGGGCACCTGTTTTCTTCTGTTATTTCCCTTATCTAGTTGTATAAGCGTCTTGTATATGTTTTTCCATATGACATATTTGGATACCTCATTTTGCATAAACATGAGGTTCATACTGTAAATATAAACGATTTTACTTATCGTTGATATGGGGCATTAAAACAATTGTCGGATATGGGGCATTAAAACAATTGTCGGATTGTCCTTATCTTTTAGAGGGTGAAAACCTTATAGTTAAGTCCTTTCTGCAAGCACACTGGTAGTAATGCTACTGCTTGACTATCATTACCATTCAGAGAACAAAGACTTGTAGTCATGTCCATTTTACCTAACTAATTTCCAACTGGATTCGTGGGAAAACAATTGGGTCAACCTTTATGTCTCATAATTTTACATTGTAGACATCAACATTATTTTTTGAGGACATCGTGTTTGTCACACAAATTCAACTGTGTCTTGTGGTTCGTTCCAATATGGTAGTTGGAAAGCACTCAACCAGTTTAAAATATTTTTTTGATGGTGGTGATTAACACTTGAAAGATCCAGTCAAATTTAAGAAATTATTGAAACAAGATTAAACTTGATTTTATCTTATTAGTCGATGTGGAAATTAATTATGGACTTAGTGGTTGATCTGTGCCTTTTATTATTTATTTAATTTGGTCATCATCAAGGCATTTCTTGTTTTGGTCCAAGCTAATTAGAATAACATTTTATTTAGTCTTTGTGATCAATACAACAAGTGTGAACGCATCGAATATTGATTTAATGGTGTTGAATGGACTGATATAGAGTATTGAGCCTCAATTTATATATGCCATGATTTTGGATAAATTATGGTTTTTGATAGAGCATGGGAAACAAGTTTAAATGGTCTTTACCATGGTTTGAATTGAGGTTAGTTGCAATGCATCTTGTAGTGGGATTGAAGTATAGTGTGAAGAGCATGTATGTTCTCGTGTAGCGTAATCAAGATTGTATATGTTATATTTTATTGTTCATATCAGAGTGATGATGCAATTTGAAGAAGTCATGTATACACTAGTGCATATGAGATCTTAAAATGTGGCTGAAGCATCTTGTTCATGATAGAGTTTACTTCTATAATGAGCAAGAGACTAATAAACCGTTAGTTGTTTTGTGAATGGAAGAGAGCTAGAGTGGACTTTACTGCACAATAAGGAGATTCATCCAAACCTCCATCAAACATATCATTTAAATCCATTTGTTATAGCATCATAACGTTCTTATATGGGTCATTGGGATCATATGAATATAGCTTTGGTGTTGAAATTAAAAATTTAGATATGCATGCCAAACTTAACAGGAAAATGGAGGAAAAAAATTGATTGAACAACCTTGGAGTGCAATAAAATGTGATGACCTACATTCTGGAAGAAATAATGATGTTATTGATGCTTGTGGACTTATTTTCCCATTGTTTTCAAGTTATTAGTACATTTATCTACTCTAGTATAACATGTTGTTGCAGAATTGAAGCTCTTAATACTTTTTATCAAAGGTCATAATTCCCCCTGGTTTTGTACCATGGTGCAGAAATCAGTTCCTTAATGTCTTATGCAGTACTCCATTTCTAGAAGAATGTTGTAAAAGATATTGAATCCAGAAAGTAATCTTGTGTAAGGCAAAAATTTGACCTACTAAATTCCTAATGGTGTGTGCAGATCTGAGACAGAGTATTGAGTAAGATTGATGTGATACCATGAATTCTTGTTGATAATAGTTTATTGTTGCAGGAAGAGTATGGAAAATATTTTATTAATATCGTTGAGTCTAGCTTTGGTTGTTATAGAATGTTTATGGCCATGATAGAATTGATGTTTCTACGATGATTTGCTTATTTGGAATTAAATCATTATTGATGTTTGATCTCTTCCTTATAATTGTTTCTTGAAGATGATCATTCTCTAGCCTTATAAACAAGGTGATTATACTAAGGTAATAATTTTTTCTACTTGGAATTTGTTTGGAGATGAATTGTGCTTGATAACCCTATCTATACCCGTTGCAAAGATATGGCATATATTTTTACAAGAAAACCTTGATGATGATACCTTGAGTTGCATCTTGGTTGAGTGTTTATAGTTTCCTTGTATATATTGATCTGATCAACACGGTGCTAGTTTTGTACCATGGTGCAAAAATCAGTTCCTTAATGTCTTATGCAGGGGAAACAAGAACATTTTTATTTCTCGTCTCGATTATTGATTTTATTTTGTATAGATGTAAAGTCATGTTGTCAGCTTTTCCTATTGCATTACCAAATCATTCATATAGATATAAATATATGCATATATGTATATTTGAAGAATGTGTTGTGGTAAGAGTAGTACAATGAATGTGAGTAGCTAACTGGTTGTTTCATTTTGTAGTTAATACCACCTTCCTTCAGCAGTCTAACGAGGAATATGCAATGGCTAGAATATGACTTTTTCCCTTGTGAAGCAAACTTGATGAATCTATGCATTGACTAGTTATTGAATTACTATCTGCAGGGAAATATCTTTGCATATATTACACAAATTTGGTTTGAAAACCTCATTTGGTGGAAAACCATTTTTATGCGATGATTATATTACTTGGATTGTGCATGAAATGATTCATGTTTACAATTTTGTCAGATATTACGACAGCTGAAGCATGAGAATATCATAGAGATGCTAGATGCATTTGAAATTCCACAGGAGTTTTGTGTTGTGACAGAATTTGCGCAGGTATTTATGATTGTATTATAGCATGTGCGTACTCTTTTATCTTTCCAGTTTGAAGTATATCAACATTAAAATTCTGTTCCCAAAGCATTTGATATAGATCATAGACTTATAAATGATTTTGATGATAGGGTGAACTATTTGAGATTCTTGAAGATGACAAATACCTTCCTGAAGCACAAGCTCAGGCTATTGCTAAGCAACTGGTATTTTAGTCTTTATTTTATGCATTTGTAGCTGCAAGTCAATTTGTGTGTGTGTAGATTTTCTCAGTGTTTTTAGTGGTTGGATTAACGATATTTTGGATTAAGCGTGACTTCTTAAAATCTTGTTTCACTGTTTATTATTATTTTTTGAAAATCCTTAGTTTTAGGACAAACATTTCATTCATGAATCTACCTCCCATTTGATGAGGAATGTGGGCATAAAGGGGTATTTGTGATGAAGAGTCTACCAGGATTATATAAGTATCTTTTTGGAGTTAGGTTAGATTGAGAATTTGAGGGGCAGTTGTGTCCTGTTTGGGAAGGCTTGGACTATCTATAGGTTTAGTCACTGCATTTGACGTCATTTATTTCGAAAGAATTCTAATTTTATTGAATCTCAAGGATTGGTGAATTTAATGGTGAACTGATGGTGGATTTTACAAGTTTACACAAAATATACACTCAAAATGGGAGCCAACATGGCCTTCCTGTTTGTCACAGATCATTGCTTAGTGATTGCAAATATTTAGTTTTGAGCCATTTGTAAGCCTTTGGCATTATATACACTCAGTATTGTATTCACTTTGGATGATTCATTATAAGTAATTTTTTGATGCATTGCTTGGTACTATTGATAGCTTATAAAACTTAGATTTTGACAAGGTATTTTCTGAAATTAGAGCTAAGCAATTTTTGGTTGCTTAATGATGTGAAGAATATATCTCCTAGGGCATACTTTGGCCTCATGACAAGGTTGAGGTTCCCTTTTATTTTTGGATCTTTATGTTTTTAGTATAATATAAAAGAAAATTGTTTCAAAGTTCAAATTTCAAACGCACACACATATAAGGTAAGCATCTTGTGGGGTATGCTTACCTGAAGTGCCCTCCACTGTCTTTGGCATATTTAGAATCATTAGAATCAGCATCCGCTACCCTTAATCCATCAGCATTCCCATCAATTTCTGAAATCAATTCTCAACTTCAGTTTATACCTACCCTTCCCCTCCAACTTATCACTCCTACTTCTCCATCAACAACTCCTCTTTCTACGGATTCGCCCCATGAGGCTATGTTTACAGAACAAATTTGTAAAGTGAAAATTCTGTCAATCTAATATTATTTTATGATAAACTGTACGTTTATCTATCCGTGGGCGTTCTTGACAACAAAGTTACAAACTTCATTATGAGTTGTCTTGTACTGTTCCTCTTGTATACAACTTTATGGGTTATTTGAGGGCCTCTCTGATGATATGCAAATAATTGTGCATACTGTTGTCATTTTTTAACCATAATTTGGCCACTGTAGCTGTCCTTCAATTGTGTTGTACTAGGCATTGACATCAGAGTGCCTGAAACATGAAAAAGCCACGGAATTTTCTTGTTTCTCACTGTGTTTTAGTTCTTGTCAGTATGTGTAGTGAACTTCAGTAATGTAATGACTTCACTGCTAAGGTTTAGCATCGTAGTTCTAGTGGTTAGCCTATCTTTTCTAACTTTAATGTCTATTTTTCTCCAGGAAGGGTTCTTGGTATATGAATGCAACTCTATGTGCAGTTGTAATAAAGAATGCCCAAACCGGGTGCTGCAGAAGGGAGTGCAAGTCAGAATTGAAGTATATAAAACAAAGCATAAGGTGTTATTTTTCTTTTATTGAAGTTCTAGTATTGGTAGTGCATTAGGAGCATTATTGAAATGTAATCATGGTCTAGAATGTAAATAACTTCACTTGTTAATGTCAGATGCATTTTTTCAAAAAGCAAAATCTTGGTTTCAAAATTATCAATAAACCAAGGTGCAACAAGACCCCAATTCTGTTTCAATGTTTTGGTCTGTCTTTTTGTTTGATTTTAGGGCTAGGCAGTTAGAGCTGCACAAGCAATTTCACGTGGGACAAAACATCTCCTACATAAATGTACGCACATTAAAAGGAGTTCTCTAGTCATAACTTCTCTAGCCTAGATCTACGTAACTTCATCTTATCATACAACAACATTGTCTATATGCATAACAATAGTGTCACCTAGCTGTCAACTGGAGTATTTGCGCTGCAAGAATATCAGGGTGAACTGACCTGGTGAATGATATATTCAGGAATCCAACAATTTACTGAAGGAAAATAGTAGCAAAATTGCTAGCTAGTAGAAATAAAATAATCTGTCGAAACACTGAGCATCCCTGTGCTCATTCTAGTTAGTAAAGTGTGCTTGTGTTGTCCAAAATGGGATAGAAATTATAGCGAGTGAAACTGAATCAAAGAGAAAAATGATGTTGTGGTGTTGAGAAATGAGATTTAGAGAACTGAGATCTTCATATCTAGATTGTGGCTTCTGTTTTCAGAATTTCACCTACATTGTGGTATTCTATTGGAATTAAGGTCTCATTAAATCCTATGGGCTAATTGTGAATTAACATAGAGCTTTAGGCCATCGGCTAATTGTGAATTAACATAGAGCTTTAGACCCTAAGCCTACATGCATTAGGCTCCTATGTTATAATTGTAAAAACATTGAATACATTAGGCTCCTATGTTATAATTGTATAAACACTGAACACAGTCAAGGGACTTATTTAAATGCTCCTATGTTATCACGATATATAGACACTAAATAGTGGAATTAAAAATATTCAGAAAGTGCGAACATTTTTACACTTTCTTTATCTATGAATTGGGATAGAAGGTATCCACCATGGTTTGTTGGTTATTACAGGAAGAGGGTAAAATAATATTTGGTTGGTTTCTTTTTGGTGAAGTCTTTCTACCTTAACCTTTTACTTTTTAGGAGATCTAAATCCTTAGACTGTTCATTTCTCAGCAAACAAGTCAATGGCTAACCTGGAACTTCATTTTAAGTTATGAGTGAACCCCACCACATTTCTTTAGGGAAGAACTAATAGATGGAACTTGCTGAAGGCATAACATGGATGGAATTCGATAAATAAAAATGTACTTGTAATTCTGATAATGTTTTTGAATGGAGAAAAATGAATTGTTGTTTGAGAGTTTTCTTTTTATGTAAGAGAATGTTTTCTGTGTTTGGGAGATGTTTGGGAAATAGGTTAAATTGTTCTGGCTTTGAATACTTCAATCCTTAAAAGGAGATTATCAACTGATACAGGATACTCAAGTCTTACTAGTCTTACTCTCCCAGACTAGCCCTTATTGGCATAAATAAACATCATTATACCTAGCATCAAATCCTACAATGTTGTACAATTATATTTTTTTTGCCATTAATTAAGAGACAAACCCTTGTACCCTTGGATGCCTTGTCACAGTTACACTCAGGTTGAAACATATGAGATGATGCACCGTAAAATGCCATGCCAGAGTTATACACAGGTCCTAAACAGGTTGAAGTTGGAACATTTACTTGCTTATAGAATATCTAGCTATTTTGGATTCAGACGATTGTGGATGGTTGCATTTATTGGAGAGTTATGTTCTGTCAACTTACCATTTTTTTGGTTACATCTTTTGACATCAGAGAGTCAAACTCGTTTAGATCACCTTTGGCTATGAAACCGACATTGTAAGTTATCTATTCTGTCAAATTCACCATGGACTTGAAATTGGTCTCATCCCCAAATTGGCAGCATGTTCTTCTTTTGGGATTGGACTCATAATTGTTGTTAAGTTTAGCTTCTCATTTTAAGGTCTTAGTATAAGCACACTAAAGTCTCTATCAATTTAGGGTGCTAGCATAGTCAATTTATTCTAGCAAACAGGTATGTGAGACCAATTTTGTGTTTTTTTTCTCTTAGTCTGTAGTGAATGTTTGAGTCTATTACGAGAAATTTTGAAGACATTTTCCTACTTGAATCCTTTTGCCTGACATTGATTAGAATAGGTCATAGCAAATCCTTGTATTTCTTATATAATGACGTGATTAGTTCCCATTTGTGTGGCTAAACTGAACTCAAACCTTCTCTTCACCAATGAACACAACATCTTCTTATTCATTGGCATTTACTTGTTTATTAATGATGCCATATGTTAATCTCCAAAAATTCTTCAACAATCAGGTTAATGAAATATTTAACTCCTTTATGTGGTTACTTTTTTAGTTTTTTCATTTTTATTCCTGGTCAGTGTTTACTGATGCCTATACATGCTGAAAACTTAGTCTTTAGCAGATTCATATTACAAAAACTAAACCACAATGGATAGTGAGGAAAAGGTTATTTCAGCGTTGGATGCTGTTGGCATATTTACAGTTGGTGGCATGAATAGAAACAAGGTACTGTAGAAAAGAGGGTTGTAACTCGTGCTTTTACATGTGATTTGCCACAGAATCTTGGTTTGGTGTTTTGAAGTTAACAAAATAACAAGAGTCTTTGCTGATGTGTTCTATCATCTTCAATATCTGGACCATCTCAACTTCTGTGATCTGTTTTTACTTTGGATTCATGGTTGTCATTTTTAATTTTGTCTGTGATCTATTTTATAGCCTTTTTCAGTTAATTTCTTGATAAAATTATATTTGAATATGGTATTGGCTTTTCTGATTGCTATCAACTTGAATACTTGAAACCTTTTTGGAAATTGCATTTTTTTTCTTTTATGAAACTAGTTTTGTAGAATTTGTAGGATTACTTTGACAACTACCTTTCTTTTTCTTTGGAATCTGATTTAGAAGCATTATGATATTTTAAAATGATTTTTTTTATATATACATTGTCTATTGCTATATTTGCCCATGTCTAGTCGTATTGCATCCAAATTTTTTATTAATGCTTCCACGATAATATAAGAGGGCTATCCTAATTTGGTTTTCCCAAATATAGGTGCTCTGTTTACCAGTCTCCCATGTACATGATCCCATGATACATATTTACAGCATCCTTAAGGAGTTATGGTGTTTTGACCCCCTAACTCTAAAATTTTCATTTATTGTTATATTGGTCACATGTTACAAACCACGAACATTTTTTTTATAACAGCAACTCATCCTTTTATGGATAGTTAACCTTGAATTAAGCTCAACCTACCCTCACATACTTAAGTGAAGAATAAGGTTCACTAGTACCTTTCCAATGCTATACAATAATCTGCATGAAGATTACATCATAAATATTCAACATAATCAATAGCCACATCCAGAAAACCCCATGCAAGGCAGGAGTATGCCCTTCTAAGGCTTGAATGTGGGTCATTGTCACAATAACTGCCATAAGTTGCTGTTAGATCATAGCCCAGTGAACGAAAACTGCTAACATTTTTCCAACCTAACCACTAGCACTAATAGTAGTCACATGTTACAAAAATTAACACATTGTTATACATTATCATGATGTTGAACCTTGTTGTTTGCTCCTTTGACATTTCTCTTCAAAAAAGAGCTAAACCAATAATTCTAAAACTCTTAATAATAAATTGCTTATCATCCGTCTTGAGCACAAATGAGACAAACTTGGAATTGATGAAAACTACTCTCCTCCTGTGATCTTTGGAACTTACCATTGGTGTTAACTCTTTGTTTTCCATTGATTTTGTATTAGAAAGTATAGCACACAACTTGGTACTAGGGAAATGAACTCATCTAGGCAACCATGATTGCTATCTCTAGAACTTACTATTGGTTTACACTTTACCTGTTCGCTATTTCTCATACATTTGAAAGTATAATACAAAACAGGGTACTGGGGCTATGAACTCATATAAGCAACCTTCATTGAGCATCCCCTCAAATGTTCCTTCTTCTAACAAGCCTAGCAAAGGGGCTATCTTTTAAGTGCTAGTCATCCAAAACAATAAGTCCCTAGACCATTCATCCAAAACTTGATTTGATGTTCACATGTGGGATAGCTACCATCCAATGAGTCATCTGGATAACTAACCATGATGGTGGCTGTTTCTCTAGAAGAGCAATCTAGATGGACTACACGTCTTCAATTTATTTGCAAATATTTTTTACCAGGGGAAACTACTTTATTTTTCCTGTCTTATGGGGTACAATATTATTGTTTGGTTTTATTATTTACATCTATTGAGACGACCATAGGCCCATTACCATGATCTTTGACTAGACAAATATATTTCAACACTTGTGACCAATTTCCATACACTCCAGATACCCTTGGATATAATTGTTGCTTGTAGTGGAATGATGCATACAATTTGGTTCTTGGTTGTTGGAACCTGATGGAGGTAGGACCCACAGTCCTAGTTTTTCAAAACTTTATTGCCCAATCAATTTCACAATCTGGGCAAAGTCAACCCGTTCTCATTCAATCTGGGCAAAGTCAATCGTCGCCTCCATCCTACGGCTGGAAGGCTATCGCACTACCACTCCATCATCCGACGGTAGTCGCGCGACCCAGCTACACGGAGGTTAATTCCCCAAACGCGCGCGATATAGATGGTATCACAAAACCGCTCAATTACACGTGTCCATCACCGGAGTATATCGCGTTGTTTTTATAAAAACAACTCACCACCTTCGACCTCACGCGATACTGCCGGGTTTGGATTTAAAAACCGCCTTTACTGTTCAATGATCGCAGTTCCACTCCTTGCCTTCAGAGTTCCATCGCTCCACAGTTAAACAACCCTCGCCAATTTACAATCCTCCTTGGTTTCGGATTGTGGTACTCAATGCTGGTCCAATTCATGCATCGACCACGCTATGCTGTTCCAGCACGGATGGCCTCATCCACGAGAAGTAGTTGCGATGCAATTACAGGCCCAGAATTTATAATCTGGCGCTTGACAGAGTAGTTGTCGAAAATTCCCTCCAATTATGGGTCCATCGATTCTCCTGTATGATGTTTTAAACCAACAATATTGCCTTTGTCATGCTCCACCTGTAGTCCAACCAAGACGTCTTGACTATTTAGTCCAGAATTTTCTGCGAAGGACAAATAGGTGAAATTTATCTCTGTAATCTGCTTGTTGATGAATGCAACGCAGCAGTGTTAATTCTACTATCCCTCTTGTTGTTTAAAACAGAATTATTTCATTGCTGAGAGTATTCCTGGAGAAATAGTTAAAATGTATATCTGTAATCTGCTTCTTGATTTATGCAATGCAGCATTGTTGTAAGGACTTTGGAATGGAGAAAACTAAAGCCAAATATGCCATGGCTTGTGGATGCTGCAGTCTGTGTGCTTTTAGATTGCCTGGTATCCATTCACAATATAACTTGCGTTTAATAAATAATAACTATGCAAGGACTATTAACTGTTAGAATTAACTCTCTCATTTGTGGGTATTGGTTTTTGTTTATCTGTGAATATTAGGCAGGGGGATCCTTAACAGAATTGTGCAGATTTTGGCTCAATAGGAAATTTAACCTGCCATCGCTCGAACGATGTAGTTTGCGAATGTAGATCTGAGCCCCGTTCAAGATTTGCATTGGAATAAAATTATTGATGATGCGAGACAAGCCCTCCCAGCAACATCTGCTATCGGGCATTCAGAATATTTTCATTTTTTTTTAATTAAAAATTGAACCCGCTGTCGCACTTCCGACGCTCTATAAGCGTTGGAAGACCGACGTTACATTTAAAAAAAATTTACTATGCCGTCGGAAAAGCAACGTTTACCAACGTCGGAAGAGCGACGTTCCCAAAAACGACGTTTCCAAACGTCGGAAGAGCGACTTCTGCTCAATGTCGGTATTGCGACACTTCAAAGCGTGGTTAGCCATAACGTCGGTCTTCCGACACCATACGAGCGTCGGTATTGCGACACTTTAGAAGCGTCGTTAGCCATAACGTCGGTATTGCGACACTTCACCCGCATCGCTAGTGCGACACTTCATAAGCGTCGGTATTGCGACGCTTTTGCAAAACGTCGGAACAAGTGTCGCAATACCGACGATTTATGGAAGCGTCGGAAGACCGACGTTATGACAAACCATGCTTTGAAGTGCCGCAAATTGTCGCTCTTACGACGACTAGGTGTCGGAAAACCGACAAATTGGCCGTCGGAATTTCCGCCAAATGTACTAGTGTAGCACTTTTGCTCCCAAACGACGCTTGGTGAACCTAAAATAGCTTATCCCGCCAATGCTCCAGATATGACACTTCAAAGCTGGTTAGCCATAACGTCGTCTTCCTCGACACCCTACGAAATAAGCTTCAGATATACACTTTGTAGTTGCCGCGTTAGCCATAACGCTGTATTGCTTACACTTCACCCCGCATTTAGTGCTACACTTCATGTTGCCGGGTATTATGACGCTGAAAACGGTCGCGAACAAGTGTCGCACAGAGACAGCGATAGAAGCCGCCTTCGACCTCCACGGCGACAAACCACACGCTTTGAAGTGCCGCAGAACGCTTCACATTACTAGGTGTCGGAAAATCGACAAATTAATGGCGTCACTGGAATTTCTTATTGTACTAGTGTATGACCTTCCTATCACCAAGGACTCATACTTACATCAAAGATCCAACCAATTGGATTTACATATGAGACTCAAGTACCCAACCAAGTGGGTTTACATATTTGAACAAGTCCTTACATGACTAAATATTACAATTTTTTTTTTTTTTTTTTTTTACATCATAGGTCTCAACATGACCTTTTCATCAAATTACAAATATGACTTTTTGTGACCACTACCAATGAGACCTCAAGAGAGATCAAGTTTCAGAACCATCATAATGCCAACAATGCATAATACTCAGAAAGTCTAATGCCCCCCTTGAAAATGTGCATCCAAGCATCCTTTCCATATGACCAAGGCTCCTCCTTAGCTTGTGCAACCTGAACACCTTCAACAGCAAGTCATCAGCAACAATATTTGCATGATCTGTCCTTATCTCTTAATCATAAGACTTCCATCTCATCCATGCTGAAAGCAAGGAATACTTTTCAGCAAAAAGCAAACAGGGCTCATTCATAATCTCATCATATTAAACCATGTATCATGTCAACATTATTTAGAACTGAGAAATAAGCAGATACAGTGCCAATAATATAATCATTAGCAGTTAGACAGATGCTCCCCCTGAACCTCTACTCCTAATATTTAGCTTCCATACTAATTTTCTTATCATAAATGCATACGTGTCTGTGTCCACTGGAAATCGCGTGTATACACGACTTTACTTCATTAAACCCGCGTATGGAAAGTGAAACACTGAAAATTTCACACTCCTTCTTCTCCCCCTAAATTTCTACCACCTGTACCTGTCTTCTTCACATCAGATGCACTGTTACAAATAAACATAACCAGAATTACCAAATCAACCATGAGAATCATCATACATTGCTCCCTCTGTGATGATATATTACTAATCTCTATAATGTATCTCACATTATTCTGCAGTCATTATGAGAATTAAGCTTTAGAAGCGGATGACTGCAGTAGGGTCCATATTCCCTATGTTTCTAACCGGTCCTCCTCTTTTTCCAGCTTTTCTTGAAACTTCTTATTGTGTGCTGGAAATTATCCAATCTCTCAAATCTGTTCATCATGTGCTCCTTTTCCACATGTCCATATTTGTTACAAGAATAACATCTTACATGACCAGAAAAATAAGTATAGGGATCATAATGTGTTTTTCTATTCTTTATTCTATTGCAATCAACTGCTTTATGACCATACTTGCTACATGAAAAACAATATCCCTTAAAGAAACCAGAGTACCTTTCTGTGTAGAATCTGTTTGTATGTGACTGAAATGATCTGCTTCTGCAATTGGCTGCAACATGCCCATAATTATGAAATTTAAAGCATTCAACATTATCAACGATTTTCTGAGTGTTCATGATCGTTTGCCGACTTGTTTCTTTCAACTCGAGTTTTGGCATTGACATCCGATCCGCATTTATGCAGAACTAAATGTATCAAAAATAAGAGTCCATAAAGATAGAGATGCAGCGGAAATAACACTTCATTTCATTAATATCAAAGAACTGAAATTTGCTTACAGACAGAATGGAAATAAAACTAGCTAGGGCACCGGTAGCTATCTCTGAGAAGAGATGTGGCGGCTACAGGCCTCTGAACTGCGTTACAATGAGGCTCGAGGGCCTATTTATTATTGAGAAACAATGGAGAACCCTAAACATCCCAAAAACCTAACCCTAGGAGATGAAGCGCCAAAACTATGGGCCCCCTTTGGGTAAATTGGTGTTTCAACTTCCCAGGGACGTAACTTTGGCATACTATCTCCGTTTGACGCATATGATACATCATTAGAAAGCTCTATCCGAGGACTACAAACGTCCCCAAAAACGTCACTAGGCTCAAAACGGCTCCAGGGTTCAGGACCTAAAAAATCATAAAATAGGTAAGCAGCGAAACTCAAAACTCAAGAGATAATGGTGGGGGCCAAGTGGAACAGGTGGGTGGCCACCAATATCCACCGATCACATCCTTTGAGTCTTTAGCACTTCCTTGTGAACTAGATTCTCCTTTAACAGTTTCATGAAAACCAAGACCAAGTTTAATAGCAGGAGATCTTTGATTACTAAGAATATTGTCCAGAATCTTAGTACTATCTTGAAACCTCAAGAGTTTATCCTTTTCTTCTAATTTACCTTTGAGAATGTTTACCTCAACCTCCAATTTTTGGCATTGCTTCATCATGCTTTCTTCAACCCTCTTTCCTTCTTCTACTTGATCATTCAATTTTAAAATTTCTTCCTTCAACCAATTTTCTTGTTCTTCACATGTTTGTAACAGCTCTTCATTCTTCTTATTTGATTTTTCCAAATCTTCTTTGAGAGAGATGATTTCTGCTTCAAGTCCTTCCTTTTCAAATGATAGGGGTTCTTCATTCTTCTTATTTGATTTTTCCAGATATTCTTTGAGAGAGATGATTTCTGCTTCAAGTCTTTCACTTTGATTGGTTGCATAAACATACAACTTTTGATACTTGTCTATCTGTCCATTCAGTATTTATTTCTGTTCATTCATTCTAGAGATCATATCTTTGTAGATAGATTCTCTCTTATGAAATTGATTCCAATCATTGCTTTCATCCTTGATCTTGAGATTTGCTTCAAGACTTATATTGTTACTTTCACTATCTTCACCATTGCATGTACAAGAAGATGAATCACAAGAACAACAATCAATACCTATTTCCTCTTCTTCATTTTTTGCTGCGCATGTTTTCTGAGGTATCTTCTTTCTTTGAGTAGCCTTCTTCTTTTGCTTCTTTTCCATGAGTACTTGCAGAACTTGGTCAGAATCTTCTTCATCCTCATTTGACATTTCATCATTATTTTCATTTGCATAATAACTCTTTCTCTTTTCAAATTGTTTCCCTTTATCATGATTTTCTTCATAAGGACATTTAGCAGCATAATGACCAACTCTTCCACAAGCAAAACACTTGAAGGGAAGCTTACCTTTGAATCTTCCGGTTCCTAGTTGGAGTCTTCTCACAAAATTTGCTTCTTCTTCTTCTGATATATAATTTGATTCCTTGACATCTTCCTTTTCTTTTCCTTTTTCACATGCCTTAAAAGCAGCTTCTTTGATTTGAGAGGGACCTCCTTGTCTCATTTCATAAGCAGTCAGAATACCATGTAGTTGAACAATAGTAAGAGTTTGCAGATCTTGCCTTTCTTCAATAACTGATACTTTTGACTCAAATTTTGAAGTCAAAGATCTTAAGACTTTTTCCACCAGAGTAGTATCGGTTATGGTTTCACCCAAACTTCTCATACGATTTACAATATCATCTAGATGTAAGAAGAAACTGGCAATACTCTCATCACTATGCATCCTTAAATTTTCATATTCAATTCTGAGAGTTTGGATTTTTGCACTTTTTACCTTTGTATCTCCTTCATAGCTCAGAATGATTTTGTCCCATATTTCTTTTGCTAAATTTAGCTGCATCACTTTAGCAAATTCTGGTTCAGACATGATTCCTAATAAGACATTGACGGCTTTGGCATTGATTTCATATTTCTTCCTTTCTGCTGCATCAGTAGGAATACTTGCCGGATACTGATAACCTCCTTCCATGATTGCCCATACTTCTGCACCAAGACTTTGCAGATATGCTTTTGTTCGTATCTTCCAGAATAACAGATTATTTCCATTGAATAGAGGTGGCCTTATAGACATTACTCCTTCATGACTTCCCATTTCGACGGATCTCCTTCAAGTGATCAAGCTTCTGCAGAAGGACCTCCTCTGATACCAATTGTTGGGAAAAATACTCAGAGGGGGGGGTGAATCAGTATTTAGGACTTACTCAAACTTTTCTTTTTCATTCTCTAAAAACCCATACGCTACTTTGCTGAAGCCAACTAGCGTATACACGCGGATATCCTTCATAAAACTCGCGTATACACAGAGATCTTATTATGCCATTAATTATTTACTTAGATCTATGCATCATTCATTCATCAGATGTTTAGATAATAGTAAGCATGTGCAGTAATAACAGAATAAACCATCACACATAAGCAACACACATGAACACCAGGATTTTAGGTGGAAACCCAAGTCGGGAGAAAACCACCGCTGCCGTTGTCTCAGCCTTCAATATTTTATTATAGAGAAAACATCTTACAACCATGTACTGGCACAGACTCATACCAGCACGCAGGCACCCACCTGCAGAAGGCTACAACCTTCTCTCATTTACCAGCCTCTCCTGGAAGGGAGCTACAACCCCCTGCTCTCGTTTACCAGCCTCTCCTGGAAGGGAGCTACAACCCCCTGCTATCGTTTACCAGCTACCACTAGAAGGGAGCTACAACCACCTCACTAAAGGCTTCGACCCTCGGCACCACTTGGACTACGTTTCATCAATTTTCACAATGGATCCAATAGCTTCCTTTAGAACACAACTTGTAGGCCACTTTTCATCATATTTTCAGACTGGACCCACTCCACACATTTAAGCTCAATCATACATCAAACTGATACTTATAACTTCATCAATTCATTCAATGAACTGTCAACTTTTCATCAATATAATCAGCAGCATAATCATCATTCAAACAACCCAGATCTGTATGAATACCTCATTGACAGACAACAGTAAACCAACAGAACAAATTAGACATTTCATTCCACAGACTTTAGCAAACCCTAGTTTTCATACGTGCTTTCTATTCACTGATCCTGCGTATATATGCGCTTTCATGCATATCAACCTGCGTATACATCTACACATATTGCAGAACTAATTTCACAACCCATACGGGATTTTGCTTCATCCAACCCGCATATATACGCGCTTCCTCTGTTACAAACTTGCGTATAAATCTTCAGACATTTTAGGACAACACAATTCTTCATAACAGATGCATAGCTAAAATTTTACCCTTCACTTCAGAAACATGTTCGCCTCATCTCAGATCTAAACATTCCATAAACAGATCTAGAAGATACAAATACATTTCAGATCTAGAGATCCCTCTTCATCATTTTCTTCATAGATGCATTATGAATTCAAATATATCATTCAACTGTTACCCATTCCATATAGATATACTTTAGATAAAATTATTCATTAAAACCCAGACATCTTTCTCACCTTTTGCACAATGAATTTCTTCTCCTTATATAGATTTATCCTTTGCCAATACCATGAGCCAAAACCACATCGCATCCGATGGTATTCCTGGACGGGATCAAATAGACAATCCAACACTCAATACAATGGGTCAATACCATGGTAAGAACCCCTGGTTTTATAAATTTAGAGTGCAATTAGGCATACGCGACTTGGCACGTACTTTTCCATGTGCATATGCTACTTCTCCTAAAAAAACTCGTGTATGCTTTGTGACACACACTTTTCATCATTGTTCTGGCTCTTACTAATATTTCTTTCTTCTACACCTTCTGTACTGATTGTAGATACATCATATTTACATCATTAACAAGCTCATCAAGTCAAGAACAACTTCATCAAGTAGGTTTCCATCATCTTCATCAAGTGGGTTGCCATCAAGGACAACACTCTGCATCATATTGCCAACAGTTCCCTCATCCTATTTTCTAAACTAAACATTGTTCTTGAATGTTATTTTCAGTGTTTGCTAAGTAAAGTTGAACTAGGGAAGTTTATGGTGAGCCTTGTCCTCTAGTTTCATCTCCAAAAGATGTTTGAAATTTTCCCTAAGAGTACGTTGAAAATAGACTAGGTTCGAAGTCCTTACCTGATCTTAGACTATTCTTTGTTATCTTATGTGTTGTCTTGATAAGTTTGCTAAGTAAAGCAGAGCTAGGGAAGTCTATGGTGAGCCCTGACCTCTAGTTTCTTCTCCAACAGTTGCTTTGAAAAGTTTCCCTTAGAATATGCTGAAAGCAGGATAGGTTCAAAGTCCTTACTTGATCTTAAGCTATTATTTTTGTGTTTTAAATGTTTTCTATTGAAAGTGCATCAAAAGCAGGCTAGTTTCAAAGTACTTACCTAATCTTAGATTACTTTTATGTCTTTCTTAAGTGTATGCCGAAAGCAGGATAGTTTCAAAGTACTTACTTGATCTTAGGCTACTCTTTGTTCTTCATTTGTTTGTTTCCCCTTCTTATTGTTTCATTCCATTCCATAAAATCAACTTTAAAGAGATCCTTAGACATAGATGACTTGCCCCATGGACCACTCTTGAACCTTGTTGTTTCAATTAAATCCTACTATGACTCCATAGCCCAATGGATTGAAGTTGTTTCTTACCTATCCTCTTAGCTGAATCAATCTTTCACTTTCATTCACCTTCACCCTTCACTTAGACTTCCTTCACCTTCACATATCTTTGCCCAACCAAAATAAACAAAAACCTTGTTCTTCATAACTAGCCTAATATCACATTCAAAATCCTTAAAGATAATCAAATATTTGCACTTATAGAGAGATCCCTATCTGGATTCAGGAGGGCTAGATCCTAGAATCCCAAAGTGGTTCAAGTGTTCTCTCCGCAGTTTTAGTCTCACCAATCTGCTAAAATTACGGAGAGCTAACATTTATGGCGACTCCGCTGGGGACTTCTGAGTGAAATTACACCTATACATTCATAAGGCCTCAAGAAAGACCCTTAATTCAAGAACATTGTTCAATGAAGTACAAGTAACCCCTGCAAGCACTACCAAGCAAATGGTAATCATGGTAAAATTTATTTGAATCAGTGACAAACTAAGGAAACCTTAGGATTCTCTTAAAAACTTATCAGAACTTGAAGGATCAGCTAGCTTAGCCATAAGAGTAGACTTTCTTTGTCTCGTCATCGTAGCTAATTTTTGAAACAGATTTAGGACACTCTTAGAACCCATAGGATTGAAAAAACTCAGAAAACCCAAAAATATTTCAAATTGGTATTCAATAAACATAGTGGTGGACCATAAAACCTTTTACCTCCAAAAGAGCTACAAATTTCCACCTGGTGACTCCACAATCCTAAATATACCTTAAGACTCCACTGGGAAGACCCATTATCATCATAAAATCATTTAAAATAAGTTAGACGACTTTAGGATTAAAGTTTTCCTATTTAAAAAGATCAGTTAGCCTCTTAAAGATTGTCATATTTGGTTAAAAATTTCTTGTTTAAGTTGGATCTGAAAAACACAGCATAGTGGCTCCTAGGAAGATTCATACTAGAGCCTACCCTGACCCTGAGCCTCCTGAGATAGTTGATAACCCTGAAAGAATCCTTAGGAAGTCTCTCGAGGTTAAATCTTCAACTATTTTCAGATAGCCCATTAGAGCTAATTCTGTTCCTAAAAACCTTGCATCTCTACAAAAATCACAAGTTGACTTAAGAAATCCATTTAGAACTAGGTCACTTGATGATTTAGATCAACTAGATTCAGAGTCTTCACTTTGATCCCCGGAAAGAAGTGAACATCCTGGTAGTAGAGAAACTACACCACCTGATTTACATTTCCTTTTTAATTTAGGTGTCTCTCATCCAAGATCAGCTCAACAATCTATTGCTGGTCCATCCACATATATTCTTCATACATCCACTGTCTAAACCACTCCATTCCAACCCAATTTCCCTCTTGTCAACCCACCACTTGTAAACCCCCCACTATTTCCACAACCTCCTATCATGGCAACATGGTATACCCCCTTAGTCCTTCATTTACCTTTATTCAATCTCCCATAGGACTATCAGTCCAAGATACCATTATATGATTCCAGTAATGCTACTACTGCTTCACAACATGTGGATAAGATGAATGACTACTTTGACATAAATGAGATTGATGATGAAACTATCAAACTTAGACTAGTTTCTCAGAGTTTAGGGGGAGAAGTAAGAAAATGGTTCAAAGGCTTAACCCCTCACAATATTAATGATCTCCAAGCCTTCCATCAGTTATTCTTAAACAAATGGGAAGTAAGGAAAAAGCCTATCCAAATACTTTCTAACTACAAGAATCTCCATAGAAACATTGGGGAAAGTGTACAAGCTTATTGCACTAGGTTTAATAGTGTTTATAATGCCCTTCCGCCAAACCTAAAACCTCCACAAGGCTCAGCTCTAAAAAAATTTCCTGAAGGATTTGATCTTGAGATAGCCTATCAGCTGAGAGAAAGAGACCCTTTGACTCTTGAAGATATGTAAAAAGGAGCTCTTGCTATGGAAGTTAATTTAATGGAGAAAAGAGCAAGAATGAGGAATGAGAAGAAAGTTTCTGGGGGATCACACCTTCCATCTGTCAGGAGGGGGGGGGGGGGGGGCCTACTTGGCTTCAGCTAGTCAAAACCAAAAAACTCCTCAAAACAGAAATAAAAACCAAAATCAGAATTTTAGGAGAAACCAGCCTCAAATAGACCAAGGGAGGATGATCAACAAATCACTCCTCCTTTTCATAAAAATTATAAGTGAGGTTGAAGAAACAAGTGAAAAAACAGAGGAAGATGACATCAACATGCTGGGAGTAGATAATGATAATTTTGAAGTTCATTACAATAGAAAACAAGGTCTATACACACCTTATGATGACAAAAGAGCTGAGGATGAAAGTTATTATCAGGAAATGGAAAATGTCATCATAGAGACTCAGAAAGAGTATGAACTTAGGAGTAAAAGAAAACAGGAAACTCCCAAGACTAAGACCTCTGAAAGTTCTACAAATAGCAGCCCTGCAAATAAACCTAAGACGACAAAATAGAAAGATAAAATAGTGGCTGGAAATTCTGATGGAAACAAAGAAAAAGGCACTCAAAATACTGAAAAATAGAGTGTAGACCTTAGTAGCGTTAGCACTTCAGCTAATGCTCCTGTTAAAGAAATTTTTACAAATGTAAATAGAGGAATTCAACAAACTGATTTTGCTGATAGAGTGGAAATTAATAAGGCCGAAACAAGCACTTCAAAGAATCATATGCCTTTTATTTTGGAGAAAGAAATTTCCAGAATCAAGATCTTTGTTCCTCTCACTGAATTAGCTTCCCAAAATGTATATAGATCCCAAATTTTGAAGGCTTTAAAAATATAAGAGAATAATGACACTGTCAATCTTAATGATGACCAGCCAGAGCTCATATTCAGTCCTAAGATTGAAGGTAGATATCAAAAAGGTCCAGTTCCTCCTTTTTATGTTAGTTTAAATGTTCATGAAAATATTTTGCACAATGCCATGCATGACTCAGGGGCCTCCCACAATTTAATGCCCAAAGCTATAATGCAGATCCTAGGCCTTGAAATCACCCAATCTTACAAAGATCTTTACTCCTTTGACTCAAGCAGAGTGAAATGTTTAGGTTTAATCAAAGACCTCTGTGTAAACTTAGCACAAATTCCAGCCAAATGTTTAGTAATGGATATCATTGTGGCTGATGTACCCCCAAAATATGGTATGTTGTTATCAAGATCTTGGGGAGCTAAGTTACAAGGAACTATGTAGATGGATATGACATATGCAACTATCCCTATTTTTAATCAAACTAGAATACTTTATAGGGAGTCTCATATGCAATACATGGTTACTAGCCAAAAGAGACCACAAAAATCTCGTCTTTATTCTGTAAAAATAGGCCTTGATTCATTTATCCTTTTCAATGATGAAACATTCAGTGAACAAGATACCTTAACTAATTTAATGGCAGATAGACAGGAGGAGGAAAACAATGCAGAAGTGTCAAAACAATTTTTTAAACCAGAAAACTACAGCAAACAAAACACAGGTCTAGAGCTACAAATAATTCATCCTTTGTTGTTAAACCTTGAAATTCAAGAAAGCAGTCCTCAACACAAAGAAAAACCTGAGGAATTAAAAAAAATTCAATGAAGTGCTGATCTTCAAGAACAATCTGAAAGCACGCTAGTTGAAGAGGATAGTAACCAAACTGATGAAACTGAAACTAGTCCTCTTTGGAGTATACACTTTGATGGATCTTGTACTAAGAGTGATGCAGGTGTAGGGGTGTGGCTTCACAATATAATGAATAATCATACTGAAGGGCATTCCTACAAATTAAACTTTCAGTGCACCAATAACATAACTGAGTATGAAGCCCTTCTTTTAGTCCTGCATATATTGAAGAAATTAGGGGTCGGAAGAATAAAGGTTCATGGTGATTCTGAACTAATAATTAGGCAAGTGAATCGGGAATATACTACAAAACATCCTAGACTTAGAGCCTATCGAAACGATGTCATGGATTTATTGAAAACATTCGAGGAATTTAAACTAATTTTTGTCCCAAGAAACCAGAATATCCAAGCTAATAGTTTGGATTTTGCTGCTAGAACGTGTCTGACCCCATATGAAACCAAACAATGTACAACTCAAATTAAATTCAAACCAACTGTCCCTGACAACGAGAAATATTGGCAAGTGTTTGATGGAGACAAAAAAATAGAAGACTTCCTGTAGTCCAGAAATGAATTTGAACTACCAAGTTCAGATTCAGACTATGAAACAGACTGTCCTAGTGAAGAAAATCTACTTTATGAAGAAGAAGAGTCTCCAAAGATGGCTGATATAAATCTGTTGTCTAATAAACTTGAAAACACAACAGAAATTAGTTTAGAGTTAGGAAATGAAGACTTAGAAACTCTGCAGTCTAAAAATCAAAGTTTGCCAAAAGGACTAGTCTCTTTAGAAGAGTTGTTTGATTTCAATGATGTGGCTAAAAAGCTAAAGCTGGAGCCTGTGGAAACTAAAGTTGAAGAGTGTAATATAGGCAGTGAACTAAAACCAAAGATGATCAAATTGTCTAAAACTTTACCATCTCACATCAAACTGAAATACATAGAGTTGTTTAAATAATTTTCTGATGTTTTTGCATGGAGTTATGAGGATATGAAATCCTATGACACTAAAATAATTCAGCACAAGATACCTCTCAAGGAAAACCAAAAGCCATTTAAACAAAAACTACGCAGAATAAACCCTGTTCAGTTACCTTTGGTTGAGAAGGAAATCAAGAAAATGTATGAAGCTGGTATTATTGTTCCTATTAGATATTCAGAATGGGTGTCTAATTTAGTGTCAGTTAGGAATAAAATAGGAGAGATAAGGCTTTTCATTGACTTTAGAGACTTGAACAAAGCCTCATTGAAGGACAACTACCCTTTACCCAAGATGGATCATATTTTATAAAGGGTATTTGGTTCTAAAAGAATTTCTTTGCTAGATGGCTACTCAGGATACAATCAGATTTTAGTACATCCTGATGATCAACTCAAAACAAATTTTACCACACCTTGGGGCACTTTCATGTACGTGAAAATGCCCTTTGGTTTAATGAATGTTGGTGCTACTTTTTAGAGAGCCATGGATATTGCATTCTCGGAAGAATTGGGCTACTTCATCATTATTTACCTTGATGATGTCACTATTTTTTCCAAGACAGATGAAGAGCACTTAGAACACTTGAGAAAAGTATTCGAGAAATGTAGAAAGTTTGGGATATCTTTAAATCCAAAGAAAACATTGTTTGGTCTCCAAGAAGGTAAACTTCTTGGGCACATCATATCAGAAGAGGGGATAAAGATAGACCCAAAGAGGATTGAGGTTATATTGCAAATCGCTCATCCTAAAAACATCAAGGAACTTCAATCCTTCATTGGAAAGATTAATTTCTTGAGAAGGTTCATACCCAACTTGGCTTAGCTCTTTAGAAACGTTACAAACATGCTGAAAAAGGAACAAGGAGTTAAATGGACCTTGGAAGCAAAGAAATCTTTTGAACTAGTGAAACAAGCATTAACCAAAACACCAGTTCTAATAAGTCCTGATTTTTCAAAAGATTTTTACATTTTTTCATTTTCATTAGAACATACAATAGTTGTTGTCCTATTGCAGAAAAATCCACAAGGACAAGAGCAGCCCATTGCATTCTTTAGCAAGGCATTGAGAGATGCTCCTCTGAAGTACAACATTATGGAAAAACAAGCCTTTGCCTTAGTCAAAGCCTTAAAAGACTTCAGAGTTTACAATTTGCACTCCCACATCATTGCCTTTGTCCCAAATTCAGTTGTGAAAGACATTCTAATACAGGACCCAGATGGTAAGAGAGGTAAGTGGATAGCTGTGATACTTGAATATGATTTAGAAATCAAGCCCACTAAACTCATTAAATGCCAAGTTCTAGCTAGATTAATGGCTAAATCAAATTTTGAAGCTGTTGATATAAATATGATAAATGCTTTAGATGAACAAGAGGAATGGTCAACTCCCATTATTGAAGATAATTTGATGAATTCCTCTTGGTATGCTGATATTCTATATGTTTTTCTTAATTTGAATATAGCTCCTGGTTTATCAAAAACAAAGACAAGGTTTTTAAAGTTAAAAGCTATAAACTATTGCATTATAGATAAATGTCTTTATTGGAAAAACGAAAGTGGGATATTATTTAAATTTTTGCCTGAGAATGATGCAGAGAAGGTTAAGCATGAGTTCCATGAAGGAGAATGTGGAGGCCACCTCTACTGGAAGACTACAGCCAACAAAATCCTTAGAGTTGGTTACTATTGGCCCACACTCTTTCTAGATGTCCATAAAATGATCATTGCCTGTCATAAATGTTAACTCTTTGAAGGCAAGAGAAACTTTTTGCCCTTACCTCTGCATCCAATCACTGTTGAAGCTCCTTTTCAACATTGGGGACTTGACTTCATAGGATAAATCCATCCACCATCATCTACCCAACATAGATGGATTCTCACTACAATAGACTACTTTACCAAATGGATAGAAGCCATTCCTTCTAGACAAGCCAATGACTCCGTCATCATAAAATTCATTGAGACTCATATCCTCTCTAGATTTGGCTGTCCTAGGAATATCATCACTGATAATGCAGCAACATTTGGATCTAAGAAGATGGTTGAATTCTATCACAAATATCATATTACATTGGGACATTCTACTGCTTGCTACCCTTAAGGTAATGGGCTGGCAGAATCCTCAAACAAAAGTTTGGTGAACATAATCAAGAAGTTTTTGGAGGACAACAAGAAGTCTTGGCACACAAAGCTAGTGCATGCACTATGGGCTGATAGATTAACACTCAAGAAATCTATTGGAATGTCACCCTATCAACTTGTGTATGGAATAGATGCAATTTTTCCAACCAGCCTTGGTTGTACCAGTTATGAAGTTGATTCAAGAAGTGCAGTTTGAAGAAAATGGCATGATTAGTGTAGAAATTTGAATAATAGATGAGTTATTCACTAAGATTATCCTGATTACACACTATTTGAGCTTCATTCATAATACATAATCTATTCTACCATTGATCATCAATTTGTGGAATTAGAAGCAGTCGCATGCGCACATTAAAACATAATCAAGTACACATATAACATAGTATGTAATGGGAAAAGCTTACATCTGAAAACCCCCAAATATCTATATATTATAATGATAGAGAACATGTAACAATACATAGCACAAAGCTCCTCACAGCTCTCAGCACTATCTCACATGCTACACACAAACTAGCTCAGATATGAACCAGTCACAAGTTCAAATCTCCTCCACCTGTCTGCCTGCCTCTACTGTGCAATCCAAGATGAATAATGATGAGATCCAAGTTCGAATCCCACTGGATTGTACTGCACAATCCTCATTGGCAATCTTAATCAATGTGTGTGCAAATATCATGCATAGCTATAGTCACAACTGATAGTAGACTCACCCTTTCACCCACCTCTAACACTGGTCTCCACTGAACTGTCCATGCACATGAGTTAACTGATGTATTCTTTAGTTGATTTATGAGTTAATAATTAGTGAATTAATTAATAATTAATTCACACCACTCATCACTAGTGTATTTGTCAGTTAGACTAAATACAACTAGTTCAACTAAGTTAAACCGAACACAACTCCACCAACTGTCTCATCAACTTCACCAAACTCTGCCACTTGAGTTCTAACTGAAGTCAACCATGCAATAGCTCAACTAACCCTTAGGAAAAGCGTATTTCCTTCTGTCAGCTGCATGTGCCACATCCAAGCATCAAACTGAAGTGCTCCAAGAGGATAAGATAATGTTTCTAGTCTAAATATTATTAAGGGTTAATAATATTTGACTGTTCTATTTTTAGCCCGGCAGTCTAAAAATAGAAACCGCCCAATGTCTAAAAATAGAGGTCCATCTATTTTTACCAACTCGACCAATCATCCATAAATAGCATCATGCAACTCATAGACCATGATCCATATGTCTAAAAATAGACTTTGCGCCAAAAATAGCCTGCGGGCCCACTTAGTGAAGGCGACTTCATTTCACTAAGCTCCATCATCTTGTTGCATTTTCAACACTCCCTCTCAAAAAGATATGGATTATCTTCAACCCCTATCCTACCTCTTTGGTATTCGAATTTGCTCCTGGTGAGCGCCTTCGTCAAGATATCAGCATCCTGATGCTCCGTGGGAATGTATGAAAGTAACATGATTCTCTGCTGCACACAATCTCTAATATGATGGTACCTGATGTCGATGTGTTTGGATCTATCATGAAATACTGGATTAGCTGATATTTTAATGCAACTCTGGTTATCACAATAAATCACAGTAGGCTCCAAGTGTGACCCGAACAACCCGACCAGGATCTTCCTCATCCATATAGCCTCGCATGCAACCAAGCTTGCTGCCATATACTCGGCCTCTGCTGAACTGAGTGCCACGGATCTCTGCTTCCTGCTGTACCAAGAAACTGCTGTCGACCCGATACTGAAGATCCCTCCAGATGTGCTCTTTCTGTCCATTGGGCTCCCTGCCCAATCTGCATCTGTGAAGCCACATAGCTTCACCTCATCCTCCTGTCTATACCACAAGCCATATCCCGATGTGCCTCTAAGATAACGCAATACATGCTTGACTGCCTTCCAAAAGAGCTTGGTAGGCTTAACCAAGTCAGGATGTACCGTTAACTGCATAGCATATATTGGGTCGTGTATTGACCAGATACATAAGTGACCCCACCAACTGTCGATAAACAGTGGCATCCACTACCTCCGCCGAAGTAGCATCCTCCTTCCTCCAACCACCAGGAAGAGGAGTATCAACAGGTTCGCAGCCATGCATGTTGAACTTCTCCAGTATCTCCCGGGCATACTTACCCTGAGAAAAAAATAGTCCATCACTGCGCTGCCAAATTTCCAATCCCAGGAAATAATGAAGGAGGCCCAAGTCCTTCATCTCAAACTCTTTTGCAAGATCCTCCTTGCATGAGAGTATCAACAACTCATCACCTATCAAAATCAAATCATCTACATAAAGTAAAATGATCAGCAACTTACCCTCCACCACAATCTGGTACAGGTTAGGATCTACCTCACTCTTGGAGAATCCAAGTCCGGTGAAATAATTTTCTATCCGTGTGTACCAAGCACGAGGTGCTTGTTTCAACCCATACAGCGCTCTCTTGAGCCTGCACACATGCGACTCGCTGCTGAAGATCTCGAAACCTTCGGGCTGCTCTATGTACACCTCCTCCTCAATGACTCGTTGAGGAACGCAGTATTCACATCCATCTAATGAATGTGCCACCCCATCTGTGCTGAGAGAGCAAGAATCGTCTGTATGGAAGAATACCTTACGACAGGTGCAAAGGTCTCCTCATAATCGATCCCCTCTATCTATGA
>JAXQQM020060743.1:0-48186 GCA_034641835.2 Pinus albicaulis
GATAGGTGATGACAAAGAGAAGAATTCGAATTTGATCCAACTCTTAGTTGATGATGAGGCATCCAAGTCACTAACTGCTTCCTTTCTTTGTGCAATCTGCTCCAACAATTCTGCAAACTTGGGGTCCAATGATATATTTTTATTTCTCAATCCGTAATAGATATGTAAAAATTGAAAGAGGTTATTGTAGATAAATATGTTGGTGAGATAAACCTCTTTCCGTTTCCCAAAATTCCTCTCCAGCTATGCATAATAGTCTCTGTAAAAAATATGTGTAAAACAGAGTTTTACAGAGTCTGAAAAATGGCCTGTAAAGATGCGCATGTATCTCTCATTATAAAACCACTGTGAAAAAAATGAGATAGGTTTTTGTATATGGGTCTCTTAGGAACAAAAACCTCCTTCATTTTTGTGAAATGTATTTCTAATTAGCCACAATATTCTCTGCAAAATGATGACTTGACTGTAATTTTCTGCAAAAAGTGCTTTTCAACATTGTTTAATATTTCCAAAACCATAATAGCTGTTAGGAAAGTGAGAGAGGTTTTTGTAGATGGTCCTCTTAATAACATAAACCTCCTTCAGTTTTGTAAAATTCATCTTTTATTGATCACAATAGTTTCTGCAAAACTATGACTAAAATATGCAATTTCTGCAAAAATGTTCCTTCGTGTTGTATTTTTCATCTTTTCACTTTTTTGTTCCTTTGACTGTTTTACTTTCACTTTAGATAAACTTCAATGTTGGTGAAAGTATTTTCATCTCTTTTTACCATTTTACTGCCTCTGTAATTACTTTTACTGTTTTACCTTTGACTGCTCTGTAACTTCATTTTAACTTTCACCCTGACTTTTACCTGATACACTTTAACCACTGATACTCTTTAGCTGTTATGCTTTCTAACCTCTGTTTGAATAGATTTGATAACAATATTGGAGTAAAAAAGTCTTATGACTAGTATTAAGACTGTTTATCCAAGGATGTGATCTTCTGGTCACCTCTTCAGGGGACAACTAAGTAGATTTTTCAAGCAATTCCCCAATGGACAAGGGAGTGAGGTTTTTACCAGGTTCAAAATGGAGCATCATTCAAGGCTGCCAGGGCTTCCATTTTGGTTCTTGTGGATTCAAAACGGATGTCTCTGGGTTTTCTTCACAGGCTGGGTGCAATTTCAATTTAAATGAAGGAAATTAACACAAATGCAGTTTCAGGGGAACAATTCACAGTTTTAAAACCTTAGGGGATGATCTCAGTGATAAGTTTTAATTACTAATTCAGTGGAAAACAAGGAAAACAGACTTTCTCTTGAAGTTTCTGAGCGCTATAAGATAAATACCTGTTCTTGGAGGAAAACTGGCTTTTGACAGGTATCAGGCGATGGCAGGAGGGTACTCGAACATAGGTGCAGCGGAATCTTGGACCGAAATCAGATAGCACAGTAGATTTTAGCAGAAATTTGAAAATCGTAGCAGAGGGCGCAGTCTTTTCAATAACGAAAATAACGGAAAAGACACGAAAATTTGGTTTTATTTACAAGTAAAAGGGATTTTTAGTTTTTCGAGGAGTGACGTCATACTAGTACGGGCTGACGTGAGCAGGGTCGGGCGGTAAGCGGTAAGCGGTAAGCGGTAAGCGGTAAGCGGTGATCCCGCACCGCTTATAGACAAGAGTGGTTTTGAACGAGCGGGCAGCGATTCCATAAAAGTAACGACACGTGGACGGGAGACTGGTCAAATACCACCAATCCCCCGCTGGTTATTATTCGGGTATTGGATGGCTAGCGGAAAGAGCGTTAGCCGTAGATCTGTGGTGGGGTGATCTGACGGTGGAAAAGAAGGGGAGAAGGTGAGGCGTTATTGTGCGGGCCCGACGGGGTTTTACACGTGATTATCGTTGTTAATCATCCCGGGAAGCTTCTAATTGGCGTAGAAGGTTGGTTATTAACTAATTCTGATAATTAGTTAATCCCACTGTATAATAGAAATAAGGGTCGCGGTGGGGTTGAAACGTCGGGCGGAATGCCATGGTGGATGGGCCACGGTGGCATAAGACTTTTCAGTAGTTTGAATTAAAACTTTGGCTTTATTCATCTTTTTGCGTTTAAACATATATATCATATGTTTAAAGTTTTTCTCGTATATGTTTTATTATATTATATGATAAATTAACCGATATATTTAATTTACCATAGGGGCGGGACTAATGTATAACGCTATATTTTAACCAAAGGGCTTGTATAATGGGTTTTTATTTGAATACATGGGGAAATAAATACTTTGGTTAAAATATAATAGAGGGGTTTTTGAATATTTATAAAAAAGGAGTTATATACTTAGGACAAGGCATTTTCACTGGGGATTTAGTAAATAGAGTTAAATGTAAATATGACAAAGGGACAAGGGAACTCAAAAAACTTTGCACATCTAAGAAAGTGACAATTTCTGAAGTAAATTGCAATATCTCATCTTCAACACTTAAACTTAGAATAGTAAGTTAATTTGAGGGATTTTTATGGAATTTTGCATAATTTTCCTAAGCAAAATGAGATTTTACTTAGGAAAAAGTTAAAGGTGAATGATTATAATGATGAATTATCTCAAATACTTAGGTCTTTTTGATCATTAGGCCGAGGGTCCGGTCCCTCCAAAATTCAAGGAAATGCCTTGAGCCCTTTTGATCTCTAAGTACCTTAGTACTTTGGGGGAAATTAGTAAAACTTTAAGGGGAAAGTGATGAGGGAAGTTAATGATTTTGACTTTGCTTGCTGTGATTTTCCAGTGTATTTCCTGCTTCAGTATTTGTGATGAAAGTAAAGGATCAAAAACATGTAGCAGCATCATTCATCAGAAAAAACTTTGTAACACCATCTACCTACCCTATCTACTACTACCATTTTCTCTTCTTTATTAGGGTGCATTTAGACTTGCAAACCCTTATCAATCTTCTTTTCTTTTACATGGTAAATCTATCTATTTCTACCCTTATTACATCCAAGGGCTCAGATTAAACTGTTGAGCCCCTTTTGATTAACTCTACCTATCTACTTATCTGCCAAGATTAAACTGTTTGGTCAGATATTTATTCTCTATTCTACAACATGAAATTGAAAATGAATGAGTCAAGTTTAAACAGTATGACTCTTCATAAATTGTGGCAAAAGTTTGACAAGCTGCACACAATTTGTTTATTACATCAGAGTAAAAAGTAGTGGCATTTAGACTTGCACACTTTCCTTGGCCTTTGTTTTTTATGGGGTTCATTTCTTTTACTTTTTGGCCATTTTTATTATTTTTACCCTTTGATTTTTCTTTTAGGGTATGCCCTCTTTACATTTTTTAAATTTTTTGATTTTTTGGTTTTTCAAGAATATGGAACACCTTTGTCCAAGAAAAAGGTTTGAACATATTCCATAGTTCAATCAAGACAATCATGAAAAATGACACCTATTGGTATAGGAGTCTAACACTGGCTCCACTTGGGGATGGTTTTTCCTTGTGGAAAGTCAAGAACAACAGATCAGATGCCTAAACATGTCTTCAAATTGAACTATGTAATCTCCTTCTTCTGGTAGCTTTATTGTACATATGATAGTGAAACTTTTGAAGCTTCGGGCCTTCACTTCGGGCTTCAACTTCAAGAAGTCACCATCCAATTAAAACTGATGCATTAGCTGTGGCTGAAAATCTTGAATTGAATATAGTCATTTTTCTGCAACCTGAAAACTAATCTTGAAACTTAAAACAACACACAAAAATTTTCAAACCAACTTAATGAAAAACTAGTTGTAAATTGAAAACTAAAAAAATTGCTCAAAATTCTGAGCTTATTAGCACTCATCTACCTACTCAATCTACTGTTCAACTGCTAGTTAGGTAAAATGAAATAGCCAATGCAACCATTCAAGCATTATGTACTTTGATAGATTTTGTTGCATTTTCTTTTTGATTATCAAAATTGTACTTCTGCAACCTATTAGAAACTTGTCAACAAATGAGAGGATAAGGAAACACTTGATTTCCTTTGTTGACTCTAGAAACTGTACAAAAAGATCTTCCAAAATATATACACTGATGTTTAACTGATCTGAACAACTGTACATCTGTTCTGGATGGCCTCCATACCATGAATATGAAATGCTATTTTCATCTTTATCTCCCTGTAAACTTTCAGATAAGATTTGTGATGATATTCCTATTGATTGCAATGTTTGAGTGTTGAATCCTTTATCATCTTGATTCTGAAAATCATAGTTAGTTAATAGAGGAATGCTTTGAATGCCTTCAATATTCAACATATCTGCTATTGGATCCTGAAAATCTTGGGAAAATTGTTGGAACCTATGACATATAAAATTCCATGGGACTTCATAAACTTCAACAAGTTTCTCATTCTTTTCATTAAACATGTTATACCACATTTCCTTTAAAAGCTGAAATGGTTCAAAAAATAGTGGTATGGAACTTTCTTGTGTCATTTGATCATTTATTTCAATGGGAACTGATAACTGCAATTGTGAAACCGAAAAATCTTGATCAATAGTTTCATTATCTTCTTTGTTGTCAATCACAATTCCTAAAGATTGATGATTATTGATGGCATGATAGTTTTCTCTAATGAACTGAAATGAAGCAAAACAAAGAGGTAAAGAATCTTCACTTATTTCCACATTTTCTGCTCTTCCTTCCTCACTCTCATGGCTAATCCGTATTGGCTGATCACTGTCTTCAATCTGCTGAAACTGCATTTCTTCATCCTCCAAACTAGCTTCTGATATCTCTGTAAAGTTAGCTTGACTTTGGAGAACATAACTATCATCATAATGATCATACTTAGGCAAATCATCAAAATAAGGAATGTCATCAAACATACACATTAGAACAACAGATTCATCTTCCTCATATTGATTTGTAAATTCATTTTCTGATTTATGATAATTTGAATTAAGAGCAATTTGTTCATGGCTATCAACCTCTTCTATTTCTTCATGGTGATTTTGAATAAAAAATTCTTCTTTCATAGTGATCTCCTGTGTTAATTCATCTAGTTTTCTTACCAAAAGGTTGAGTTTTACCTCTGCAATGTTTTTCCTTTCCTCTTCTTCTACTTTCAACTTTTCCTGTTTGATTTGGAGATTAACTTCCACATCAACCGCAATATTTTGCATCTGTACAAGTGTTTTTGGATCTCTTTCTCTTAACCGAAATTCTATTTCTGAATCAAAGGCACTTGGATAATGCAAGAGAGCTGAATCATGAGGAGGTCTAATATTTTCTGGCATTGAATAATAAACTTGATTAAATCTGTCAGAAAATTGTGGTATCGTTTCATTTGAATGTCTTTTTAATTGATTATATTCTTCCATGATCACAAAATGATTAACTTTTATTATCCATCTATCAAGGAAAAGTTTGATAAACTGTTGAAAATTTGAGATGCTAGCATTAGGAAGATTTTTGAACCAACTCTTTATTCTATTTTGCAAAGAAAGAGAAAAAAGTCTGATTTTAACATCATCTTCATCAATCTCAAATAAATCCAAATAATTTTCAAAACCTTGAATATGTTTTTGGGCCGTGATATCATTCTCTCCATCAAATCTAGGAAGATACTTGTAGTATTTTTTAGGAAAATCATGGAGTATAGGAGGTAAAATAAGGGGCTTATATCTATCTGGAACTTTATATGGTACAGGGATATGTACAGGGATTGCAAGATCAGTATTGATTATTTGAGGCTTCTTAATTGGAAAATGATCATCATTAGATTCATAAGAAAGCTGCTCAAAGAGATTAGGAGAATTATTACTTACAATCTTCAAAGGAAAATAACTAAAAACTAATCTAAGATCTTCTATAAAATACAATATACATTGAAAACATTTCTTAATGAGAAAGAACATAATGTCTTGGATTAAGATCCAAGTTGAAAGCCCGATCTTTCCATATTGTCCTTTGAGGTTCATTCCTCCAGTGGAGTCTTGATTCTGAAATTGATTTGGAGTCGTCAGGTGGATGATTTTAACCTTTGTGTGTCTGATCCCTGTCCACCATCATAGATCAGATCTAAACCTGTAAAACAATTCTGAAGAAAAAGTTAGTTCTTCAAGAAACCAAATTTTGAATATTTTATGATTATTTTATTTTTTATGAATTTTCAAAACAACTTCTATGATTTCTTTAAGAAATTTAAGATTTTTAATTAAAATTTTCTCAAAGATTTATTAAACTAGAGAATCTGATTGAATGTTTGAAACTAAGGTTCAGTTTATAAGCTAAACCAGAGATAGACTGAAGCAGCATTTATTTACTATGCAGTTGCAAAATATAAGCTAAATCAGAGATAGACTGAAGCAGCATTTATTTACTTTTGCAATTGCAGAGCAAAAGCAATTTCAAAGGCTACCTGGCTGATCTTCAGACTCTGTCTATAGCTTATAAGTGAACAATATTAACAATTAAAATGATTCAGGTCCCCAGTGGAGTCGCCACTATGTTATCACTCAGGTTTTCCTAGAAGTTGTGTAAGAGGAAATTATACCCGAGGTAACCACAAACCAACCTTCAGATGCAGAATCTAGCCAATCTGCATCCAGAGAGGGCTCTCTCTTTATAATTTATCTTTGTTCTTAGAAGGTTTTAGGCTAGTTATAAATCCAAGAGTTTATTTGAAAAATGGTGGAATCCACAAACTAAGGGCAAGGTTGAAATTTTTCAGTCCATTGGGATATGGAGTCAAAGGATGGCTTTACTGGATTTCTATTCTACACACAAGATGGCTTTACAGGGCAAGATAGCTAGACAGAGAACAATCCTTAAAATTTAAAGTGGATGGGATGATTTTGAAGGGATGAAAGGCAACTAAGAATATTTCACCATGTTCAAAAGAAAGAAATGAGATGACTACAAACAAAGAGCAATGAAGAATTCTTTATTATAGTAATCAACAATGTTTAAATTAGCGAAGCAAGAGCATTTAAGAATTCATGCTTATAACTAATTTAGAGGAAAACATTAAGAACAATCACATCTGAAATCAGAGTACAATTAAGTAAATTCTGATTCAATCCTTTATGTAAATTATTCGGAAATGGACATAATGATATTATAAACTGATATAAAACTTAAGACAAAGGGTAGAAAAACTTATTGAACTGCAGTCCAACACATGAATCCTGCAAAAAGTCCTGAGCTTCAAATTGTCATCCAGTAAGCCACGAATAAATTTCTCCAAAATGATTTTATTCCGAAAATCTCAATGTTACAGCAGAGTAATAGAATCCACCCCAAATGCTTTCAAGAGTGGAGTATTTATACAAATTCTAAACTAAAATATCTTGAAACAAATATCAAAATTGGTTCACAAATCTCTCCAACTATTTACATAAATAGAACTTAATTAAAGGACACTCAAACTAATGCATATATTTGGCACTATTTTGTATGTATAGGTGATGAAAAAGAGGAGAATTCGAATTTGATCCAACTCTTAGTTGATGATGAGGCATCCAAGTCACTAACTGCTTCCTTTCTTTGTGCAATCTGCTCCAACAATTCTGCAAACTTGGGGTCCAATGATATCTTTGTATTTCTCCACCCGTAATAGATATGTAAAAAGTGAAAGAGGTTATTGTAGATAAATATGTTGGTGAGATAAAACTCTTTCAGTTTCCCAAAATTCCTCTCCAGCTATGCATAATAGTCTTTGTAAACAATATGTGTAAAACATAGTTTTACAGAGTCTGAAAAATGGCCTGTAAATATGCACATGTATCTCTCATTATAAAACCACTGTGAAAAACCTTAGATAGGTTTTTGTAGATGGGTCTCTTAGGAACAAAAACCTCCTTCAGTTTTGTATGAAGTATTTTGGATTGGCCACAATATTCTCTGCAAAATGATGACTTAAACTGGAATTTTCTGCAAAAAGTGCTTTCCAACATTGTTTAATATTTTCAAAACCATAATGGCTGTTAGAAAAGTGAGAGAGGTTTTTGTAGATGGTCCTCTTAAGAACATAAACCTCCTTCAGTTTTGTAAAATTCATCTTTTATTGATCACAATAGTTTCTGCAAAACTATGACTAAAATATGCAATTTCTGCAAAAATGTTCATTTTTGTTATGTTTTTTCATCTTTTTACTTTCTTGCTCTTTTGACTGTTTTACTTTCACTTTAGACAAAAATCACTATTGGTGAAAGTATTCTCATCTCTTTTTACCATTTCACTGCCTTCTGTATTTACTTTTACTGTTTACCTTTGACTGCTCTGTAACTTCATTTTAACTTTCACTGACTTTTACCTGATACACTTTAACCACTGATACTCTTTAGCTGTTATGCTTCCTAACCTCTGTTTGAATAGATTTGATAACAATATTGGAGTAAACAAGTATTATGACTAGTATTAAGATTGTTTATCCAAGGATGTGATCTTCTGGTCACCTCTTCAGGGGACAACTAAGTAGATTTTTCAAGCAATTCCCCAATGGACAAGGGAGTGAGGTTTTTACCAGGTTCAAAATGGAGCATCATTCAAGGCTGCCGGGGCTTCCATTTTAGTTCTTGTGGATTCAAAACGGATGTCTCTGGGTTTTCTTCACAGGCTGGGTGCAATTTCAATTTAAATGAAGGAAATTAACACAAATGCAGTTTCAGGGGAACAATTCACAGTTTTAAAACCTCAGGGGATGATCTCAGTGATAAGTTTTAATCACTAATTCAGTGGAAAACAAGGAAAACAGACTTTCTCTTGAAGTTTCTGAGCGCCATAAGATAAATACCTGTTCTTGGAGGAAAACTGGCTTTTGACAGGTATCAGGTGATGTCAGGAGGGTACTCGAACACAGGTGCAGCGGAATCTTGGACCGAAATCAGATAGCACAGTAGATTTTAGCGGAAATTTGAAAATCGTAGCAGAGGGCGCAGTCGTTTTCAATAACGAAAATAACGGGAAAAACACGAAAAATTGGTTTTATTTACAAGTAAAAGGGATTTTTAGTTTTTCGAGGAGTGACGTCATACTAGTACGGGCTGACGTGGGGCAAGAGGGCCGGGCGGTAAGCGGTAAGCGGTAAGCGTAAGCCAGAAGCGTGATCCCGCACCGCTTATAGACAAGAGTGGTTTTGAACGAGCGGGCAGCCGATCCCATAAAAGTAACGACACGTGGACTAGGAGATCGGGTCAACACACCACCCCCGTCAAGTTATTATTCGGGTATTGGATGGCTGAAGTGGAAAGAGCGCAATGAGATCTCATGGTAAGTGATCCTGGACTAAGGAAAAGAAGGGGAGAAGGTGAGTGATAAAGTGGGCTCCTGGGTTTTACACGTGATTATCGTTATTAATCATCCCGGGGAGCTTCTAATTGGCGGAGAAGGTTGGGTATTAACTAATTCTGATAATTAGTTAATCCCACTGTATAATAGAAATAAGGGTCGCGGTGGGGTTGAAACGTCGGGTGGAATGCCATGGTGGATGGGCCACAGTGGCATAAGACTTTTCAGTAGTTTGAATTAAAACTTTGGCTTTATTCATCTTTTTGCGTTTAAACATATATATCATATGTTTAAAGTTTTTTCTCGTATATGTTTTATTATATTATATGATAAATCAACCGATATATTTAATTTACCGTAGGGGCGGGACTAATGTATAACGCTATATTTTAACCAAAGGGCTTGTATAATGGGTTTTTATTTGAATGCACGGGGGAATAAATACTTTGGTTAAAATTTATAATAGAGGGGTTTTTGGGATATTAATTTAAAAGGAGTTATATACTTAGGGACAAGGCACTTTCACTAGGGATTTAGTAACTAGAGTTAAACATTAATATGACAAAGGGACAAGGGAACTCAAAATACTTTGCATATCTAAGAAAGTGACAATTTCTGAAGTAAATTGCAATATGTCATCTTCAACACTTAAACTTAGAATAGTAAGTTATTTTGAGGGATTTTTATGGAATTTTGTATAATTTTCCTAAGCAAAATGAGATTTTACTTAGGAAAAGGTTAAAGATGAATGATTATAATGATGAATTTTCTCAAGTACTTAGGTCTTTTTGATCATTAGGCCGAGGGTCCGGTCCCTCCAAAAGTCAAGGAAATGCCTTGAGCCCCTTAGATCTCCAAATACCTTAGTACTTTGGGGGAAATTAGTAAAACTTTTAAGGGGAAAGTGATGAGGGAAGTTAATGATTTTGACTTTGCTTGCTGTGATTTTCGAGTGTATTTCCTGCTTTAGCATTTGTGATGAAAGTAAAGAATCAAAAACATTTAGCAGCATCATTCATTAGATAAAACTTTGCAACACCATCTACCTACCTTGTCTATTACTACCATTTTCTCTTCTTTATTAGGGTGCATTTAGACTTGCAAACCCTTATCAATCTTCTTTTTCTTTTACATGGAAAACCTATCTAAATCTACACTTATTACATCCAAGGGCTTAGATTAAAATGTTGAGCACCTTTTATTAACTCTACTTATCTACTCATCTGCCAAGATTAAACTGTTTGGTCAGATATTTATTCTCTATTCCACAACATGAAATTGAAAATGAATGAGTCAAGTTTAAAAAGTTTGACTCTTCATAAATTGTGGCAAAAGTTTGACAAGCTACACACAATTTTGTTTATTACATCGTAGGCAAATAGTAGTGGCATTTTGGATTTGCACACTTTCCTTGGTCTATTTTTTGTTTGGGGTTCATTTCTTTCACTTTTTTGACCATTTTATTTTTCTTACCCTTTGATTTTATTTTAGGGTATACCCTCTTTACATTTTTTAAATTTTTTGATTTTTTGGTTTTTCAAGAATATGGAACACCTTTGCCCAAGAAAAAGGTTTGAACATATTCCATAGTTCAATCAAGACAATCATGAAAAATGACACCTATTGGTATAGGTGTCTAACACATTGGATACACACCACCTAACAGATCAAGGAGCATTAGGCTACTTGCATAAATATCTTAGACAAACATGGAAAGTGAAACATCAGAGTTGTTATTAATTATAGAAAGAGGAAGCATACAATGATGGCCTTGATTTTGGAGGCCTTCCTTTGGTGAGGTCCAATTCCAAATCGAGGCTCTTCAAGCAATCCTTCTCCCAAGTGGAAAAATAGGCATAATCACAACATAGGGATGCAAAGGATTAATGATCAGGTAATACCAACCAGTAGTAGAAGAATGAGATTCAATTTATAGGTAGGGAGAAGGAATTAGGGATCCATAAAGGAAGGAGGAAGGCCCACTTCTCAAGGTAAAATTCCCTAATGACAGGTTCAAGAGCTCCAAATGAGAAATCTCGACCATATATCCATCGAACCATATACAACTCATCGTTTTGGAAGCATCTAGTGCATGAAGCTTCTTATCCATTTGAGGAAACACTGTTAGAAAGGGATCAACACAGTTTTTCCCATCAAAATCGTGATGGTGGCATGAGGTCAAAGTGCTGCAACCTTCCATCAGCATGGGCAGGAAACTGGAAAAGAGTGTTGACCCAGAAATTTAGGTTTTGAGTTGAGATTCTCTAGAAATTCTTCAAGGAAGATTTCTATTAATCTTCAAGGTATATCTTGATGTATTTTCCATGGTGGATATACTGCACAATTGTCTTATTAGGGAAATTCAGGACCAGGGACGGGAAGTGAACATGGTGACAAATTATTGTGTAACAAAAGGTGTTCGAGATCATATTGTCTCGAACCTCCATGGAAAGGAAAATCCATATGCTATGTGGAAGGACTTAACATATTTTTTCTAGAACAACAATGACCATAGGAAGCTAGCCCTGAAGGACAGGCTTAGCAAAATCAAGATGGAAAAGGGTGACACAATATCACAGTACTTGACCAAGTACCCAATGTCGAGATGATCTTGGAAGTGTTGGTGTTATAGTTGTCAAAGATGATATGGTGATCCTATCACTTCTAGGCCTTCCCAAGAGCTAGCACAACTACTAGGATTCTATAAATGGTAGGGAGACGCTACCATAGTGGGAGTGATTTTGGTCTGACTTGGTGGAGGAAGAGATTAGGAGGAACACAAGAGACATAACCTCTTCCAAATAAAAGGAAGAGGACTTTTCATTAGTCTACAAAGAAAAGAAATACAAGGGAAATAAGTCCCAAGGTGAAGAGGGAAAGAAGAAAGACTTGTCCAACATCAAATGTTTTCATTGTCACGAGTTTGGGCACTATGTCACGAAGTGTCCACAAAAGAAGGCAAGCAAGAAGGAGCCTGTTGTAGCAGTAGTAGGTGAAGTTCTAGCTTCACCATTCGAACTTGGTTTCACCCTCCTCACATGCATGGTGTCATAAATGATGGGAAGCATGTGGTATCTCTACAGTAGTGCCTCGTTCCATATGATGGGGAATAGAGAACTTTTCAATAACTTGGAGGTGAAATACTTAAAGAAAAACATAGAGTTTGGAGACGATGGGAGGTACAGGGTGACTAGTATCAGTACAATTACTTTTCAGAGGGATTCTGACTCCCCTCTAAAACTCACAGATGTGTTGATTGTTCCAGGACTAAAGAAGAATCTTGTTTCCGTCGCAGTATTGGAAGACCGTGGATACGATGTGATTTTTAGGAAAGGAAATGTTTTCCTTAGACACATCACCACGGGACAAATGAGGCAGATCAATGTGTGAGTCAATAAACTATATTCTCTCGAGGTTGAAGATGGATTAAAAGCCTTTAGGAACAAGGAAAAGGCTAGAGACTTGGTGGTTGAGAGGGAGCATGAATTACCTCTCAACATGCAACCTCAAAAGAAGCCTCAACAAGTTTTGGAGCAACCACAATTGGAGAAGCAAAGAAGAGGTTGAGTGGAGACTTCCACTCAAGTAGAGACTTCTAGTAGGGGGAATTTCGAGCCAAGTGGGAAGAGGGAGCACATACAGTCGTGCCCCCAGGAGAGATGTGGGGTGATGTGAAGCAATAGTACCAAGGGTGTAGAAATTTGGGTAGGGTCCTTTGAGATGTTTTTTTCTCATGGATCATTAGTTTTCTACGGGGGCCCACAATATACATTAGCAGGATGGATCAGTGGTAGTTGACACTGTCAGATACAAAAGTGATATATGCAGAGACTAGTAGCAGTGATATACTAGGGAGTGTAGTGCAGATGTCATAGCACAAAGTCAGCAGTAACGCAGAGTTTTCAGTAGAAAGCGGAGTAGCTAGTAGCAATCAAAGACTCGGGTGAAAGATGCATCATATTGTCCACAGTTTATTTAGTTTGTTGGGTGATTTTAAATTGCAGATGCTGGATCACAACAACAACATAGAGAAGTGTTGCATGTAGAACATTCCAAGGGTGCTGGATTGAGATAGAGTTGAATTCCTTTCTTGTTGAGAGGGAGTGTTGAAAATGGAAACAAGAAATGTTAAAAATGGAACAAAGAAATATTTTAATTTATTTTTCCCTTGACTTAAATTAGAATAAAATTGTAATTCGACATCACAAGACAAATTGTACAAGTTAACTAAGTTAGTAGGACTTATTTGGTTCCATTAATTCGAGTTGAGGGTCTAACTTGAGTCATGTAGAGTGTCTCCTATAAAATAAGAGCCCTGGTTGAGTTTATTTTGAGTTGTAACTAATTAACTCAATATGTCTGAGTTAAAATCAATTTAACTAGTTCTAACTGATGGAGGAACTAGTGAGAGGTCAAAGACTATAACTTGGACTTCAACCACATCTAATGATCAATCAGATAACTAATAATTCACTCATAAATAATTCATGCATGTTATTTTTGAGAAAGACCTAGTTGAGATTGGAGTTCAATGGAAGTGTACTATCAGTTGTATAATCATCGAAATTGTATAGGTGGTGCATGCAGTTAGAGGAAGGCCCCTAATGGATTGCATAATATGGATTTGGAATTTCCCTAATTAATAAGGCCTAATTACCCAAGTAAATAGTGCAAGGAAAAAGGGTTCATGGAGGGTAGAAAATTGTTAAGTATTAAACCAAGCTTGTCTATGAATCAGTGAGACAAATAGAGATAGTGCATAGGTTTCTCAGCTTGGAGAAAATAATTGTAATCCTCTCATATTTTTCTAACTAATGCAATACATAGATAACAATTTTTTTAGTTGAGGCTTTCCCCAAGAAATATTTGTGTATTGTGTGATTGAAATTCTTTCTCTTTCATGTTTTTTGATTTCGCGATCTAAATTAGTTTTTGCAATTGGTAGAGTAGATTCAAGTATATTTTTTTAGCATATTACAATTATCAGTTGAATCTATGTGAATTTTCTACATGGTATCAGAGAAGGAATCTCTATAGAAGGGAAGAATACGAGTTTTTTATGTGCAGGTGAATCGAATTTGCAGATCTACTCTTCAGGAATAGCCGCAGGATCAGGATGTATTTCTTTGGATTGAGACTCGAATATGCCCTTGAGGGTAGTTAGAATTAAATAGATTTGAAGGATAGGATAGAAGCAGTGTTGGAAGAAAACGGGCTAAGGGAGTTCATAAAAAATGATATTCCTAAGCCTGCAGTAGCAGATGCTCAAGATCTAGCAGCCTAGAAGAAGAATGTAGCAAAGGCAAGAAGGATTCTATTAGAAGGTGTTCGAGATCATTTTGTCTCGAACCTCCTTGCAAAGGAAAATCCATATGCTAAGTGGAAGGTCTTAAATTTTTTTTTTTCTAGAACAACAGTGACCATAGGAAGCTGGCATTGAAGGAAAATCTTAGAAAAATCAAGATGGAAAAGGGCGAAACAATACCATAGTACTTGACCAAGTTTACCCAATGTTGGGATCAGCTTGGAATTGTTCGTGTTATAGTTGTCGAAGATGATCTGGTGAGCCTATCACTTTTATGTCTTCCCAAGAGCTGGAAAAACTATAAAGATTCAGTAAATGGGAGGGAGAAGCTACCAAAGTGGGAGTGATTATGGTTTGACTTGGTGTAGGAAGATATTAGGAGGTGTTAGAATTTACCGTAGAAATAAAATATTTACCAAGAGGAATAATAATCATGAAAAATAACCAACAAAAAAACATTAACATAAACACAGATGTTTATCTAGGAAAAACCCCAAACTCCAGTGAAAAACCCAACCAATGAAATTTCATTAAACATTAGCCAAAACCCTGGCCAATCCGGCCAAGTAAGCCTTCACCGCTCACCTCCAGGCCTACCTTACAATGAAGTCTTCCCAGCCTTTTATAGGCTCCATTACATGCAATATTGTGGGCTTAAAACAATGGGTTCACAATACAATGTGCCTCAAAACCACTACTATTTACCCTAGTCAACATTGACTCTATTCCGAGTCAATTTTACCTAACAATTCCCCCCTTAAACTTGACTTGGGGATTATTGACTAAATCCAGCCAAACTTGCTAGATGAGACAACCCCGCTCACTCTAGCTCTTCCCCCTTCAAATTTTTACTCAGGGTAATTGTTAATTTGACATCCCCCCTATCACCTAGGTCTAACCCAGACTTTACCAGTGATTCCCCAGGGGTACGCATGCCATACCAGGTCTTACAGTAGTATGCCCATTTACATGTAATAAAATGAACTCCATTATAATAATAAATTTTTTTTTGTTGCTATTATTTGTATGACCATTCTCTACATTCATTCATGATGTCCTCTCCAAAGAGAACATCATAGTTGTACATGAATCTTCCCAATTCTATCCTCAACCATGTACCACCACACTATGATAATTATTTGATTGACTCATTCCACAATAACATCAAATCCTTTGTATGCAACCAATGCCCATGGTTGCTTTCAATATTCATGTGTAGACTCATTTGCGGCCCTTTAATATTGGCTTATGTTGCACCACCACTAGTGTTTTTCACCCCCCGAAAATGCATCAGCCACCCAAGTTTCAGTCATTCCTAGCTATCATAGCCTCCACCAAAGCATCCACCACAATTATCCTTTGCACCCTTGACCAGTGGATCGTTCAATCCAATAACCATTGAGTGCCCTGCTTTATTCACAACGCAAAGAGACATATCCAATCTAACCGCTCAATCATGCTACAATTCACCTTTTGTTATTCTTTCTTGGCATTACATCTTACTCTCAAGATCAGATCTACCAATGCCTGATTGTCTCGCTGCAATTCCTTTCACGACTTCCCCAACATGAAAAAAATCTCTTTGATTACAGTGCGTACCAACACGAACTCGATCATCGAACCTTTGAGCACATGCACAATTTTGATCCGCCTTCGACCGGCTCTGTCACTGTCTATATGACACATTTTTATTCTCTGACCCTGATCTGTAGATCGTTTTTCTTAGGCATAATGGAATCTACATGTCCCGCCTCATCTCTGATACCCACTCTAGTCGGGATCCCCTTGCTGGATTCAAGGTTTTTGTACTGCGGCAAAGTGAAAGCGAGGGGTGGTAGGGATTTACTCCAATGCCACCCATCGTTTATCATGGGAGCCTCGGATCTAGCCTAGACTAAAATTATGGCGAACTGAATCTGATATACAAGCCCTGCTGCCAATGGCCTCGTCGACCAGATCACATGGTTCCAACACAACCATGGCACCATTCTCCACGCTCTTATTGAAAGCGTCTCGAGCATCTTAGACAACTCGAACTAATAACCCATGCTTGTCAAAGAATCTCCGTGCCTCATATTGCCTTCCAATTTGAAAACATCAGCCTTTTTCAGAGAAATACCATGATATTTTAAATTTGTAGGTGTAGTTTGTGAACAACACCGAATCGTGATAGATCTACAAATATAAAGTCATCCCTTTTTAGTGAACTCAATTCTACGCTTTTCAATCACCACTAGCGACCCTTTTAAACATCATATCTGACGGGATACGCCTCCTTCACACGTAGAACTAGATCTTCAAACATCATATCTGACAGATTTAAACAAATTTCGCACAATATTCAGCTTCTTTACACTAGTGGTTTCACTATGCAGCAACGGAATTATATTTCCATCTCAACGTGCTTCTAAATTCATACATGTTGGCACCAAAGTATTAAGCAAGAAAATATCGCATCCATCAGCTAGGAATGTCATTGACTTATCTGAATCCAAAGCCACCTCCAGAATTCGCCTCCAGAATGCTTAATCGGTTTCATATGGCCATGACCGTGAAACCCTTTCTAGGATCAGTTTCCAAACTCTGCACTAATCTCTCTTTGCATCAGGCCAATACGAACCCTTAGCTTGAGAAGCATTTCTCTAAAATCAAACGTGGCTCCGATACCATTTGTTAGAATTTACCGTAGAAATAAAATATTTACCGAGAGGAATAATAATCATGAAAAAGAACCAGCAACAAAACATTAACATAAACACAAATGTTTATCCAAGAAAAACCCCAAACTCCGGGGAAAAACCCAACTAATGAAATTTCATTAAAAATTGGCCAAAACCCTGGCCAATCCGGCCAAGTAAGCCTTCACCACTCACCTCCAGGCCTACCTTACAATGAAGTCTTCCCAGCCTTTTTTAGGCTCCATTACATGCAATATTTTGGGCTTAAAACCATGGGTGCACAATACCATGTGCCCCAAAACCACTACTATTTACCCTAGTCAACATTGACTCTATCCTAAGTCAAGTTTACCTAACATGAGGAACACCAAAGACGAAACCTATTCCAAAGAAAAGGAACAAGACTTTGCATTAGTTAGCAAAGAAAAGAAATACAAGGGAAAGAAGTCCCAAGGCTAAGAGGGAAAGAAGAAAGACTTGTCCAACATAAAATATTTTCATTTTCATGAGTTTGGGCACTATGAAATGAAATGTCCACAAAAGAAGGAAAGCAAGAAGGAGACTGGAACAGCAGCAGCAGGTGAAGCACTATCTTCACAATTTGAACTTGATTTCACCCTCATCGCATGCATGGTGTCATCATTAATGGGTAGCAGGTGGTATCTCGACAACAGTGCCTCATTCCATATGATGAGGAATATAGATATTTTCTGTAACTTTGCTAAGAAATACCTCAAGTAGAACATAGAGTTTCGAGATGATGGGAGGTATAATGCAACCAGTATCGATATAATTACTTTTCAGAGGGATTCTAGCTCCCCTTTAAGTCTCACAGATGTGTTTTTTTTTTCCAAGAGTAAAGAAGAATCTTGTTTTCATCGTGGTATTCAAGGACCGTGGATACAATGTGCTTTTCAGAAAAGGAAAGGTTTTCCTTAGACACATCATTATGGGACAAGCGAAGCAAATAGGTGTGTGAGTCAAGAAGCTATATGCTCACGAGATTGAAGATGCATGCAAAGCCTTGAGGAGGAAGGTAGAGCTTAGAGACTTGGTTATTGAGAGGTTGAATGAATTATCTCTCAACATGCAACCTCAGAAGAAGCCTCAAAAATTTGTGGAGCAACCACAATTTGAGAATTAGAGAGGAGGAAGAGTGTAGACTTCCACTCAAGCAGAGACCTTTAGTAGGGGGGATTTTTATCTAAGTGGGAAAATGGAGTACATGCAGCCATACCTCCAGGTGAGAGGAGGGGTGAGGTGAAGCAATAGTCGCAAGGGTGTAGAAATTTGGGTAGGGTCCATTGAGATGCATTTTCTCATGGATCATTACCTTGATACAGGGGCCCACAATATACATTAGTAGGATGAATTAGTGGCATTTGATGTAGTCAAATGCCAAAGTGACATATGTAGAGACTAGCAACAATTAGATACTGGGGATCATAGTACAAAGTTGGCAAGAGTGCATATGGAACAGTGCAGAGTCAGTAGCAATGCATATTTTTCAGTAGACATTGCAATATCTAGTAGCACTAAGAGACTTGGGTGACAAATGCATCATGCTGAACACAATTGATTCGGTTTGTTGGGTTATTTTCAATTGTAGATGTTGCGATCGCAACAAAAACAGAGAGAAATGTTGCATGCAGAACATTACAAAGGTACCAGATCGAGATAGAGTTGAATTCCTTTCTTGTTGAGAGGGGGTGTTGAAAATGGCAACAAGAAATATTGAAAATGAACTCAATAAATATTTTAATTTATTTTTCCCTTGAATTAAATTAGAAGAAAATTGTAATTTCACATCACAAGACAACTTGTATGAATTAAATAAGTTAGTAGGACTTATTTGGTTCAGTTAATTTGAGTTGAGGGTATAACTTGAGTCCTGTAGAGTGTTTCCTAAAAAATAGGAGCCCTGGTTGATTTTATTTTGAGTTGTAATTAATTAACTCAATTTATCTAAGTTAAAATCAATTTAACTAGTTCTAACTGAGGGAGGAACTAGTGAGAGGTAAAAGAGTGGAACTTGGACTTGAACCACATCTAGTGATTAATCAGATAAATGATAATTCACTCATAAATAACTCATGCATGTTAGTTCTGGGAAAGACCCAGTTGAGATTGTATTTCAAGGGAAGTGTAATATCAGTTGTATAATCATCCAAATTGTATAGGTGGTGCATGAATTCATAGGAAGTCCCCTAATGGATTGCACAAAATGGATTGGGAATTTCCTTAATTAATAGGGCATAATTATCTAAGGAAATGGTGCAAGGAAATAAGGATCGTGGAGGGAAGATAATTGGTTAAGTATTGAACCAAGCTTGTCTAGTACTTAGTGAGACAAATAGATATAATGAAGAGGTTTCTAAGCTTGGAGAAAATCCTTGCAATCTTCCCCTATTTTTTGACTTATTTAATATACATATAGCGAGGTTTATAGATGAGGATTTCCCCAAGATATACTTGTATACTATGTGATTGAAATTCTCTCTTTCATGTTTTGTGATTTCACGATCTAAAATGGTTTCCACAATTGGTAGAGTGTATTAAAGTATATTGTTTTAGCATATTACACTTATCAGTTGAATCTACATGGATTTTATACAATTATAGAATATGGAAACCATAGTCAGGAAAAAAAAGGAAGTTATCCACAAGCTGGTGCTTTTTTTCATTATTGAAAGAAAAAATTTCCCCTCTATACTATAGAATCGATTAGATTGCCTTTGTTTCAACACATTTGGGCTATGAACCAGTGAAATTGCACCACCACCAAAACATAAATGCTCTGAATTTTCCTTCCCTGCCCACACCAAAGTCTGTAGGTATAAGTGACAATCCATAGGCAAGAATGTTGTGCATGGAGAATTCCATGAGGGAGGTATTTTTTAATGCCCTCCTACACACAATTTAAAGACTCGAGAATAACTCATAACTTCCACCACCTCCACTCTTCAAAGTTTTGTTCAGCCATTTTATGTCCCACTTAATAATATGGTCTTGTAGAACATCGATATGCATTAAAATTTCCAGGGACATGTTGGCACTTCCCTAGGTTTTTCAACCAGGTGGGATGGAAATAGCCCCACCTCGCTCCCCATTTGTCTCAAGAGTCATCCCATTGGGAGCTAAACCATCCTTTAGAGCTAGAAACCAACATGTGTCTTTCAGCAGAGATTTTGGCATCACACTTCAAGTAGAGAAATCTTGAAAACCATGATTCTCCAACAAGTCTATAATTTTTTTTCTTAATATTCGAACATGAAGATGAATGAGCATTGGAATGTATGTGATAAGATAATTTTCTTGAGATAAGAGGGATTATAGGCACCGTCTCAAGGAAAACTTGTGGATCTAAGTTCCATTTTGGATCTTCTACATCATATTGATAATTATTTTCAAGTCTCCCTCCACCAAAAGCTTGGTGTAACCTTGGGCATGTGCACTTTTCAAGCCCGTGCTAAGTCCCATAAGTTCTAAAACATTATTGCTACTAATCCACATCATTACCGAGTATATGAAGGGAGGAATTACTCTACAATATCTAATTATTCCATCGTATCTAGGTGGAATTGGGTTCCCTTTCGAGGCCCTATCAATGTTCAATTTTAAGAAAGGGGAAGGAGGAGGGATTCAATTTGTAGGGATGGAGAAGGGAATGGAAAAGAGAGTTGACGAGATAAAACCTGGGGTTTGGGAAGGGAAACTGTATATAAAAAGCCTTACCTCACTACTTGATCATTGTCATTCCTTATTGTTACCTGATAAATTATTTGATATGACTGGTAATGGATTTCCAGATAGAGTCTGAGGGAATATAGATTCCTTTGAAATTTCTCTGATTTCATTCTTTACACGTCCACTAGAGAAGAAATCCAAGTTCCAGAGTCGATATGTGATTCATTAAAGGATTTTAGAATGCCTGAGAGGTCCAACTGGCTAATGTGTTGAATATATTGAGCGGATCCCTATCTGATCTCCTGAAGAATTTCATTAATCAAGTTCATAAACCCACGGAGAAAGTGCAATTGTTGAATATGTGTTTTAAGTTCTCTAAATGTAGGAGACAGAGATCACATATGGATTGGCCTTGGTAGTTTTGTTTTTTAATGTTTTCTCAGGTTAAAGGTTTCTTTTGAAACAGGAACCATAGGAAAACATATATTTTTGGCCAAACATTTTGTCTCCGTATCGTTTTCCAAATATATCGTACTTGAAATTCTTGATGGTCGGTCATTAAGTGGCAGGGTTACTTGATAGAAAATTTTCCTTTCAATATGTCCCTCTTGAACCAAAGAAATAACATCCTTTTTTATAGCTTTTTACCTAGATTTTCATCCATTTGCACTTATAACTCACTCATCCTAGCAATATTCCACTACTGATATTTTAATAGTCATCCATCAAAGCTACATAATACACAATAAGGTAAAAGTCAAAAAATTTCTCAATTCTCTATGTTTTACTTCATAAATTTGGCTCCATTTTCATAAGTTACAGAAATTAACACATTTTGTAGCCTTAATAATAATATATAGTTGATTTGAAGGTTCAGTTAGACCCCATGAAGGGTAGATCAACCTGAGCACATGAATAATTGCTAAATCATGACTACATGGTTTTCCACCTATTGGGTGCAAGCAAAAGTTAACCAGTTGGTCACAATATCAAAGTTAAACATTTGGTCAACTATGAGATGGCATATGATCTAGACTTCCAAGTTACTTAACAATGAATTAGAATTTCAAGAAAGGGTGATATATCTTCAAGGAATGAGGAATAAACTGAATTATAATGTGCCTAATGATAAATATTTCTATGATACACTTCCTTGATAGTGAATCATAGAAATTAGAGTTTCAATAGAAATTAAAGACCAAATTGTGATTCATCGATCTAGTTTCTAGAATTCAGTTTCTTATGGTTGTTATTGTGAAAATATTATATATATGCTTAACTAAGAAGTGAATACATCATCCAAATATTGTTGTTTCTGTTGGTTAATGTTAACTCTTTTTATTATGTACATATTGTTCTATTAATAAAATTTTCCTACTGGTACGATTGCACCATTATGGGAATAGTTCATATTTGATCATCGAGTTTTTTGAGTAGTCTATATCTAGTGCTATAGTAGGAGGCCCCATGTTGCGTACAAGTTTAATTTAATTTATTTTTCTTTTATTGTTCGTTATTTCAATGCTCTATTTTTATGCCCTGATCCTTATCATTATGATTTGTAGGATTTCTCTCACTTGTTTCCGTTGTTTATTACAAACATCAAGCGCTTGAATAAAAAAAAAAACAAAAAATATTTACCAGTCATCCTCAAAATCACATATCTGGTTCTAGTAGCTTGAATATGCATCTGAATGCATTGAGAGTCAGATAAATTAGAGTCTTCTTCCTTGCCAACATAACTGTTCTTATGTTTGAATCAAAATTATTTATGTACGAATAAACGATTTCTTTAAAATAAAACACAAATGGAACACATGCAACATTCTCTAATCTTCTAGACCAAATATCCTTTCTATTCTCTTCCATTGACCAATTCACATATCACTCATATGCTATCCATTATGCTTTGAAATTCCAAAATATTCTCTCAATCAATAACGTTTTCAATTCCCTTTAAGTGTATATTTTTTGATACGCCAAATAATCACCATCTATTAATCTTTGGTGTGTTAAATCTATTTTATAACACACTCTCAATAAATAACATTTCAATATAGCAAAGTCAGTGTTTACAGAAAATAGAAATAAATCTCGAAATTCCAAATCCATCTCCTCCATTTACTCCACACTTTTATTTTTCTTTAACATCATCGATATACATACCCTAAGTGTTATAAGTTTACGAACTAGAATTAAATGTGAATTATTTATGATAATAACAACTAGCGTATATGTTGTCAATAATAGGTTTAATTCAAAAAGCATGCAAGGACAACCACAAAGAAATATTATGCAAAAACATACGTAGTTTATCTCTACTATAAAGTGAGTAGATAGTTGGGCTTGTACCCACTACTATGTCTATGTATGTCAACAATATTTGATAGAAACGAGTATTTGTATGTGGAAACACTTACCATTCCTGACTACGTGTCAATTTTCTTATTCCCCAAAAAAATTCTGAAACGTCTTAGTATTGATTTAATGTCTCTATGAAGAAGACATCAATGTGAAGGACATGCTCCACATAATGAAAGCTTCTTCCATTGTACATGATGCTAATTTGTACTTTTTTTCTTATTTCGTTTGTGGTGTGCTTCTTCCGCGCTCCTTATTATGAAATCTTTGTCCGTGTATCCTTAATGATGTCAACTAAAATACTATAGCTTAAATACCATATGCAAAGAAATCAGATAAACAAAGTCCTAGACATCTATTGAAAAATATCCATAATTTATACTCCATGTCGATATTTACACATATTTGTTTTATAACTTTGATAAATATTCTATAAAATATATTTCACAAGAAATACACAATATATTTCAACGAAGTGAGGAGGTGTAGAACAAGCTTTCAATGTGCTTCTTCCTCACATTTTCATCTCTGTGCCTCACATTGAAATTGATTTATTAATTTCTTGGGGAGCTTTAAAATTTTCAACAATCAAAGGTTGAAATGAAACTCAAGAAATAAATAAGAATAAAAATGAAGCTCAAGAAATCAATAACAATTACAATTTGAGCCTTTGGCATTAGCCAACACTTGATATTCTTCTTTAGTTTCCATCAAGAGTGTTTCACTAAGAAGCTTACATTGTATTGAAGGAGAAGTAGCATTTGTTGAGAAGATGAGTTTAATTGAGTTAATTCCATTATGCATATTTTTGTATGAGAATAGGTATGGAGAAATATTTCATGATACTTCCTCCGCAATCTGAAAGCTTCTACCATCATAAATGGTGCTAATTTGTAATTGTGTACCTTAATTTTCATATTGTTGAGTTAATTTATACGTTGGTGCAACAATTTTCATGTAGCTTGTCTCATGTTAAATTCATCTCACTATCCTTGGAATTCATATATTGAAATTCATTCAATAATCCTAGCCTATTTGGCCCTCTCTAAAGATTATTTGTGAGTCAATTTCGTAATTGCTTTACATCGATTTGAAATCGTTTCCACAAGACACACCTCTACATTATGTGCAATGAAATTAATATTAAGCAGTTGGATTAAATGGAATCAAGGTAAACACTCAATGATATTATATGAGTTTTTTTTGCACTTCGAACAACGAAATATTCATCTGCACATTAAATCCTCTTCTCTTTCCAAGCCCCGCACAATGATGATCACACAATGTGTCAGAATAAATGTTATTACACACTTGAACATTAATTTCCTGATTAAATCTCAATTAAGCTTTAATTAATATTTAAATAAATGTTAGTGCCCACCACAAAATATTGATTAATTTTATGGGAAATTTTGCATATGTCAAACACCATGAGAATTGACACTTTGGGGACATGCACAGAAAAAGAGCATGCTTAGATTGGATTTTGGTCAATATAGGTGCTCTGAAAAGGTGTATGGAGAGAAAAATGTGTGTGGATTTGTAATAGTGAGTATGTATAGTCATCTAACAAGCTAATGTATGTGCAAAAATTAATGATGTACACAGGTAAAGTATCTACTAATTTAAAGGAATATCTATCATTTGACCCCTTGCAAAATTACACAAGCATAGAGGAATTTAGTCTTATACATAATTGATACATGCAACACATACCTTGATCCAAAAATAGTAAATTCAGATATAAAAACAACAATAGATGTCTTGGTTTTTAAGCTCCTATGGTGATATCATATAAAATCTCAAAGTATATCCTCTAAAACAATATGTGATAATTCTACACAGAACTGGAAAACAAACTCAGAACTGGAACATAGTAATCAATCTGTGTGCTTGAGAAGTCTTGAACAATAACCAACACGGTTACAATAACAATAATTTTATTCATATTCAAATTCCAATCACCATATCTATGACTAAAAAAAATACTATACATGAAACAAATATCTAAAAAGAAAAAAAATTGAACAATCATGTTCATTGTGATCAATTACAAACCGTTAGATACAATATAAAAGCTCAAAATCATACCCTCATAAACTTATGTTCAATCAATGTTGCTGGAAAACACTAAAAAATCCAGAGCTATGCAAAACATTATCTGAGATTACAGATTGGGCTCACGTGAACTTTAATTTTCATTATGATCAATTACAAAACATTAGGTAATATATAAAATTTCAAATTAAATTCTCGAAAGCATATGTTCAATTAATGTTTTTTCACAACATCATAAAATTTGCACCTATATAACATTTTATCGAAATCATTATCTTCGAATTACTTTTAGAATTGGTAAACACGGTCAAAATTGGAACAAAAAGTAGTGAAAATTGGAACGAGGATTGAATATAGATTCATGGTATAAAGAATAATATTTGTTGTGAAAATAATTTTCCCCAATGGGGACTAGGATTGGGCTCCCATGAAGCATAATGTCAAAAATGCACTTGCAACAAAAAATAAGGAACTGCATCCAAGAATTAGATTAGTTCATGATAGCATATCTAAAAAAACTAAATAATTAAACACTCTAAATAGAAAAAATGAATGTTCTAAGGTTTAGAAACACTTACAATATGTGAAAACATAAACCGAGATTGCTTGAATGCTAGTTGTCTTTCAAATTGACAATTTCTTCAAGGAATTCCTTCACTTTAGCTTGAATGAAGTATTTCTTCGGAGGGATAATAATCTCTTATTTTACATGTTCATTGAATATATCCTCCTCAATGTACTTAGCTTATTTTTTCAATTGCAAAACCATGGTAGATCACTCTTCATTAACACTAACAAAAGTAACTAGCCATTTTCTAATTTCCTTTGCAGTAAAATCAGTTATATTATCGAACTTTCTTACTTTTGATTTGTTTAGCTTCTCCAATTTAGCCATCGATGTGTCCTTTGAAATTAATATAGAGTCACATGTAATGGAGACACCGTTTAACTCTCGAGCAATTGCTACTGCCTTTAGATCTTATACTTTCTATGCTTCCACATTAAAAAATAATGTTCTCTAATATTTTGATTTTCTTAGACCATCCAACTTTTATCTACTTCATTCGATCAACATCCAAGAGTCCTTATTTCTATTTCTTTACATCAGGCAGTAAATCAATATTCTGACTAAAATTAAGTAATTCATTTTCTACGAATTTCCCTTGAGATCACTTTTAACCCACTTGACAGATAACTTAATTCTCTGGACTAAATGTTGCAGATCAAAAGTTGCATGCCATGCACATTCAATAATTTGCAATATTTCATATACATTATTGATAAGATAAAATTTCACTGCATTAAGGAGGTTGATGGGTTTATCAAATCTATGGGGTGTACTGGGGTTAAAAATTTCCAACATTGGTGCATGTATTGCCAGTGAAATCATTAACAAAGGACCCAAATTTAGAGCATCTTCTAGCTCTTTATTCTTTCTCTCAGTCTCAATTTTTTTACTTCTCATTGGCTAATAGACTCCACAAGCACGTCATTAGTAGCTTGATGGAGTTTCATGAGCCCTATCACTCCAAACCTAGACACATTAACATCCATTTATACTCGATCAATAACACTTTTCTTGTGAACCTTTACTCTTTCAATTCTAAATCTTCTACTACCCCTGCCATAATTTTCATTTTACAATGTGATAGGGTAGGCATCAAAAGTAGTGGCTTCTTTGGGAATTTGCTCCATCATTTTTTATTTGCTTTTGTTGGACACTTAATTCTCTATGGGTAGGTGTGGAAGCCGAACAGTCAAAGAGGAGTCCAAGTGACCTTGGAATGTGGAATCCAAGAGTCACATCAATGTAATATAAATACACATATATGGTTAATAAAATATAACTCACGCTTATCTTTCCTATGTGTGCGTGTTTCACATAGAATTGTTTAACATGGTATCAGAGTCGAATATCTATTGCATGTTCATGTGAATGAGACACTTGTTTTTTTTTTTTCTCTATTGTCTGTCCTTCCTCCCTCACTTTTGCATCAGAGCACAGGTTCTAAATTTGGCTATCTCAACCCTTGTAACTCCTATGTCATTTGTCTCCTATATCGCCTTTTCACTGAAGCCATTTCCTCCACAATTTTTGTGCACTGTTATCTCTATTATCTCTGCACATATGTCGAAATTCAATCCTGATTGTCAAAACTTCACCTTAGAGATATGCCTACAAACAAACTGGGACCTTTGAGAAAAATTTCAGATTCTTTCTGCGTTTAATACTATCCAGATAGAATTTATTTTGGTGAAATAAAATCCTCCTTAAAATATGATACAATGCAACTAGTGGTTTTTGGCTTATCATACAACTCTCTTGTAATCGTTCCAAAGTAGTTGCTCATCATGTTTTCCCATAGGCAGTGGGAAATCATTTATTGAATTAGTTTATCACTCCTCCACCATTTCTGGTGCCGTTTCATATCCTCCGTTACAGAGCTCTCATCAAAATCTGCGTAAATCTCCCACATTGCTCACACAATCCTTCTCTTTCCTCAGCAATGCAACCATGATTTCTACACAAAATCTCCCAAGGGGCTGAGAACTTTACTAGAATACTAGACCTTGGAATAGGCCTCTGATCCACACTCACGCTCCTTGGAGTAAAATTCCTCAAGGCTTAGGCTCTGGCTGGCCGGGTTGTTTCTACTCGGAACCCTCAAGACTTGATTGAAAACGTGTAGGGTATGGTGAGGCCACCCTGGTGATCGAAGCCAAAATCCTCCTCACCTCGAACCACTCCTCACAATCGCTCTGAGCTAATTTCTCATCGATCGTGGTCCAGAGTGTGAATGCATGGGTGGAATTGATGTGGTCCATGGTCAGTTTCTTCGACAAGCCATAGACATATAAGCACTCCATCATTGGACACAGACTCCATCTCACACGAGGTTCAACTAACATACCCCTTGTGGCTTGAACCTTCCATCCTTGAGATCGCAACTTTTGTGGCGCGTCACTTTGCTTGCACTTTACAACATAATAGTTCGTTCTTCCCTCTATAACTTATGAAAAGTGACCTTTGATGTGTGACCTTAATGTGACTGGAGCACAATGCCAAAAATTTGACCTGGATTGAAGATTAAACCGTAAGGATTTTCCATAATGGGAACTTGATGTCCCTAGTTGGTACTGAAGGAATTGTTTTCACTGTTTAGTACGCATTTAAATACAGAATTTGATCTTGTCAGTGTTGTTTGGATTTATAGAAGCTTGTATGGTAAAATCTATGAAAGGAAACACATAGACCTTTGTAACAGAAATCATATAATTATCCATAATTGATGTCTGAATATGGTTTAAGGCTTAGGGTAGAATAGTGGTGAAGTTTCATAAGAACGAAAGAATTGCACAACAAATCCTAAGAATGTTGTGACATCACCATTCATATTACCTAGCTTTTGTTGTTACAAAAATCTAGGTCTTGACAAGAGCTTGTTATTACACTGAACTATGGTCACTTATATATACAGGATGTGAGACCTTGCGAAGTAGTAATGAATATAGTTTTTTAATTATTTAAACTTTTATTTGTTATTTGGATTCAAAATTTGTCAAAGAAATATTTTAGGCAGGTTTTGGTAGAGAGAGAAAGTTGCAAAGAACGATCTTGTGGATCAACACAGTGAGATTGTGATCCACATGATAAAGAGAAATTAATCTATATGAGTGTGACTATGATTTTATTTTGTTGCACATTAGTGAAACCTTAATGACATTCTCATGAATAGCAGGAGTAACCTATAGTGACCTAGTCGCCACTCACCAGTCCTCCTCTTTATCAACTTCAGAGAAAGTAAAGCTTTGATTATATTTTAGATTGAAAAATTTGTAATCATGGATCTAATTGGTGATGTATTCAAGATATTAAATATTCTCACTCATTCAATTGTTGATGAGATGGTGAAAATAAACAATAACACTCTCATGGACATTAAAACTTGTTTGCAAAATGCACATGAAAAGATTCAATTTTTGCAGCTTGAATCTTAGCTTCAGCAAGAAGAATTACAACATTGGAGTCATCATTTTGAACCTGTTTATGTTCAGAACATTGGAACAGACTCCCATAAGAAACAAGTCAATAATGATGCAGTTGATTCACATTCAATGCATATTTCAAGAGAATATTTGTATGCAGATGTAGAAGCTCGGGTTCTACCTCCCAAGCCCATCATCAGATCTTGGGAAGAGATTGTTCATAACAAGCAGATAACAGGTCTTGGATATGAAAAGAAGTTTTCATTTCATATTCCAGACTACTCCAAGCCCATCAAATTTCAGAGTGTTGGATTTCTTCATGATAGCTCACCTACAATTGTTCCAAATTCTGCTCCTCTTCCACAACAACAACAACAGATTTTAAAATTCCAACACTGTGATCGAGTTGGCCATATGAAAGATCATTGTTTCGATCTTCACCCATGCAAGCATTGTTTTTGTCACACTCATTCTTCACACAAATTCTTCAGAAACAAGCCTCTTGCAAGAACAAAGATTCATCTTGGATGGATCGCTTCTTGGAAATGGGCATCAACAACTAAGAATATGTTTAATTCATATGTCAGAACTTGTTCTAGAATATTTAACAATCTTGCAATTGATTTTTCACCATCATCTCACCTTGTACCTGACAAGGGGGAAAATGGTGGTCATCTACAAGCTTCGAAGCCACATCAAGCGAGCCTGAGCCATAATCTCTCATTCCAGATTCAGATTTGTAGCCAGAGACACAACAGTTCAAGTGAGACTGAGCCACAATATCTCATTCCAGATTCAGAGTTGTATCCAGAGACATAGATGCCCATGAGCATGCCTTTGGTTGGTATTCATCCTTAAACCATCTATGTGAGGTTGATATTCTTCCTCTTCAAAGAATTCGGGACACTTCTTCTAGCAGAAGACTTCAGCTTCTTGCTAGTTTTGGTAGAGTTCCAAGAAATGTATCAAGCATTCCAGAGTTGGTGGTCATCCTTAAACCATCGCAGGTTTTAGACCTCCCTTATTCTAGGTTGAAGGTCTCCCTCTTCAAAATATGAGGATCACTTCCCCTAGCGGAAGACCTAAGCTTCTTTCCAGATTTAGAAGATTTCCAGGAACTACATTAAGCATTCCAGTGTTGGTGGTCATCCTTAAATCACCTCTTTATGCCAACATTTCAGAGAGCTCATTCAGCCTAAGTGCCGCCATGCATACTTTTCCATTTTTGTATTATATAGCTCTCTTCTTAGATTCACACATACCCCTTCGTATTAAGTGGGGGAATTTTGGACACCTAATCCTCTATGGGTAGGTGTGGAAGCCGAACAATCAAAGAGGAGTCCAAATGACCTTGGAATGTGGAATCCAAGAGTCACGTCAATGTAATATAAATACACATATATGGTTAATAAAATATAACTCATTATTATCTTTCCTATGTGTGTGTGTTTCACATAACATTGTTTAACACTTCCAAATAAGTACTAACCCAATCAGGTGGTATAACATTGTCAATTTCCATGTCCATAGCCTCTTCAGTGCTCCCCATTTTACACATACTTTCGGATTTGAATGATCCAACAATGTGCACTCTTTCTGAAGTGAATATCCAAGAAGACTCGTCATCATCTCCACTACTTGATATCCCACTGTGAAATAGTCTTTCAATTGCAATAGTTCTTCTCTTTCTTTGATTGGTAGATGGAATAAGACCAATACCAAGTGTGAAAGATTGAGATTGTTGCGTAGGATTTGTGTATTTTTCCTTGTATCTTACTCGCATGTCAAAATCATCTTATTAAATGATTTATTCAATATTTATTAATAACTCCTGATCTTTTGTTGTTTCATTGTGACATTCCTATCTTTTCTCTTTAACTCTTGGACATAAGTTCTTGTACCTAACAGAATCTAGGTGTGCACTAAATAGATCTTCTAGATCAAAAGCTTCAACGACTTCAGCTTCACTTAAGTTAAAATGATATAAATATTTTGCAAGATCCATGAGTTGCATTCTTCAAAGTGACTTCTCCAACAGTAAACAAAAAAGAAATTAATTATTTTTCCTCTTTTTTGTTCAAATATAACTAGCTAACGATGGTATTGCCTACATAATTTAGCCGCAAATACCTATCTAGAACAAATTTTGGTAGTAGAAATGGCTTTCCTTCAATACCATAAATTTTAATTATTGTATTACTTTCTCTTTCTTCATGCGCCCCTTTTCCAAATAGGAAAACATGGGCCTGTGCAAATATTTGACAAAGCTTTTGTCCAGATATCATGTAATTGACTTGTTTTCATTAAAGAAATTTCGAGGTATATACAAAAAAAATCAACTTTATAAGAATCAATAGGATTCAATGTGATGATGTCAACCATGGGGGATGATTCTCCATTTTTCGAGTAAAAAGGTAAAAAGGATTAAAAAAAAAAAAAAAAAAAAAACCTATTTTTTCAACTTATCTCTGTATGATTTTACTATAATTTTGATCAGAAGCACTCGTTGGATGTGAAATTTATTTTTTCATCCAAGGAGTACTCATGTCACATACTTTCAATGAACCCTGCTACACGAAAAAATGTGAAATACGTGATAAACATTATTACAATCACATTTTTTCATGTATTTCACATTTTTCATGTAATAGGGTTTATTGAAAGTATGCAACAAGGATACTCCTTGGATGAAAAAAAAATTATGACTCGAACAAGTGCTCTTGCTAGAAATATCAGTAAAATCATAGAGAGATAAGTAAAAAATATGAGTTGAAAAGGTAGTTTTTTTTTTCCTCCAAAACATGACAAGGTAATCTAATATTATTTTATTACTTCCACTATTATTCTATAATATTCCTTTGGAGACCCATTTTAGACTGCAAAAATTCTCTAATGACAAAGACATATTGAATTAAACAAAAAATTAAAGAAGTTGTGTGCTTCCACAATATGGGATACCAAAACTACATTGGTTCTTTATTAAAATTGAATTTAGGATTACAAGGTAAGTCGTCAAACACATGGCTTGACACAAGGCCTGTTATCATATACACCATCATAAAGAATCTATTTCTCCTAGAAAGATTGACTAACTAAAAATCTAATTCATTGGCAATGACATCAACCTAGTCGATATACAATTTTTTTTGTACACGTGATAAAACAGATAGAAATGAATTTTGGGACATTCATTGTAGTTTCTCGGCCCATCATGTGAGAACAAATCCAATAGGATTCCCTAAGAAATTGTGTAAATAAAGAAATATCTAGGATAGAAATATCAGAAGGAACTTGAGAAGTTGAGGAAATAAATTCTTGAATAAAGTTAACAATGTCCACTTCTGACTTCAGGAAACTATCTATTTTCGACAATTTTAAACACTTATTTGGCTCTAGTAGCTTGAGTATCCATATGAATGCCTTGGGATTGAAAATAATATTCTTTTTTTCTAGCATAATTATTTTTTTCTTGAATAATTTTTTTTTGCACACAGATAAACACATTTTCTAAAATCAAAGACTCTTGGAACACACCCAACATTCACCAATCCACTAGTCCAAATATTTGTGTTTATTTTCTCTTCCATTGATAGATTCTTATACCACTCATATAAAAACGACCAATGAAATTTTTCATTGATACGAGCAAGTGAGTTAATCGTATCAGTGCAAACAACTTCTTTCTTTCCTCTGCTACCCATTTCTGCTTTGTACTAAAAAATACTATGTCAATTAATTACGTTCTCATTCAAATTCAAAACTTTACAATTCTTGGTTCCCTTCACAACACTAGTTGTTACTATTTCTCATCTGAAAAATGTTACACGTGACACTCTCAATAAATAACAATTGAAGATACTAAATCCAATGTTTATGGGAAGTAATGAAAATAAATCTTGAAATTCTAAAACCATCTTGTCTATTTACTCCACACTTTGCTCTTGATTTAATATCATTGATATATGTGTCATAAGATACATAGTTTTACAATATAAAATAAATATTAATTATTTGTGATCATGACAGTTAGCTTAGAAACCATCAATAATAATTGTAAATAGAAAATTGTGCAAGCATAATCACAAATAAATATTATGCAGAGACGTTCCCAACTACCTCTACCACGAATCGACAAGATGGTTGAGCTAGTCCCCACCACTTTGTTGATATAGATTTTTTTTATTTGATAAGAGATTGAAAAAAAAATAAACCAAATTATATTTACGAATAACCTGACATGTGGTTTTGAAGACTATAGTGCAAAGATAACTATCATTACGCGTTTAAGTTGGTTGCACGAAGCAAGGAAAAAATTCTCTTTTGAAATATTTTGTACCTATGCATACATTCCCCCACACATTTCTTTCACACATCTCACTCCCACCCAAAACTACATATTAATTAATTAGTTAGTTGTTATATCTTATTAGAGTTTTTGTAATGAAATTTTTGGTTTATTTGTATATCGGATGCAAATACTCATAACATACGAAAGCAAGAATTGTGATTGTTGAAGCGATGAATGTGTTCCACATTCATGATTTCTTTGAAAGTACATTCTCGATTTTAAATTCAGTTTGAGTAGCATCTCTAAACTATGTTAGCTATCAATAATAAGGAACATCATATACAATGTATCCAAAAACTCAAATATTTGAACATAGACATGATCATAATATGGAATATTGGAAAAAATGTTATCGTGATACACTAAAGTATTCCCCAACTAATGCCACCAAACATGAATTAATAGTTTATGCCAATAAATTTATGTTCAATGTGTTCAATTCGGTTGATTTATGTAACAAGACTGCTAAGATCGCACACACTGGAAATTCGGAAATTTCAATGCAAAGAGAAATAAACATTATAAATCATTCAAAATAAAAAACCGCATAAATGCATACAACATTTTCTAATCATTAGAAATTTCTTCGCTCACTTATCTGTGAACCATACTTCATCTTTTCTTAGAATTAGACAATCTTCTATCGACTTGCTTGATGCTACTTACCCCTAAATAAAGTTTAGTTGTAAAATTAATCCCCTTTAAAAAGAGTTCATGAATATACATAAAATGTGTTGGGTAAAATGGAAGTGTGCAAAAGAAACTTTCAAACCCTCTACTTACATCTAAGAAAATATGCAGGGAAAGTGTTACGTGAAATGGAAGTGTGCGGAAGAAACTTGCGAAAGTAGAAAAATTAACCCCATTTAAAAAGAATTCATGAATGTGTAGAAAAACGTTACACAAAATGTAACTATGCGGAAATTTCCCTTCCACATACTTCTTCCGCACAACTCCCTTCATAACAACGAAGAGGCTCTGATTGAATAAATTCTAACCACAAATCGGCATACCTCATCGGCAATGCTTTAAGATTTAAAACTACTCACAAAAAACGAAAGCAAGAATCATAATTCTTGAATTGTTGTATGTCTTTCACATTCACGATTTATAGAAAAAAAAATACATCATACCACTTCTTAATTTCCAATTGAGCCTAAAACACAATAAACAGTCAAAAGGGAGCAAACCAAATTCTCACTTTTTTAGAGGTAGCGAAAAATCATCTGATTTTGAAATGTTTTGATTTAGAATACACATTTTTTTGGGAAGCATATTTCTAACACTTCAAATTTTCTTTGCACATTTTTTTTAAATGTTAGTGACTTTCATGACAATTTTGAAAAGTGTTGATACAACATCAATCCCCTTTTTTTGGGCTTATTTTTCACACTTTAAATTTTCCAATATATTAAGCATGGATAATTTCTTTTTAAATGTTGTTAATTTTCATGCGTATTTTGAAAAACATCAACCTAATTTTTTTTATTTTTTTGGGCATTTTTTGACATTTTAAATTTTTTTGTCTTAAATATGCATTTTTTTGACACTTTAAATTTTTTTTGTCTTAAATATTGATTTTTTTAAATATTTTCTAGTTAACCATTTAAAATAAAAAAACTATAACAAAAAGTGTATAAAAAACAAAGAAAAAAAATTACAAAATTTTAAAAAATAACTCAAAATCACCCATAAAATGAAAATTCAAACATAAAAGTATGAAAAAATAAAAATAAAAAGACAAAAAGACAAAACAATAAACAAATTATAACTAAATAAAAAATAAAAGAAAATTATATATATATAACACATTAAAAAATAATAAATAAAATCGGTTTGTCACCCTCGCCTCATTGTAATGCCTCCTCCCACATTTACCCATTTTTACAACTTCTCAAGGGGTAAACATGAGTTGAGTGTCACTATCATATGACCCGACCTCCAAATTCTAGTTATAGAAGTGGGACTGACCAACCAAAAACTTTATGATACCTCTCAGTTGCACTAAATCACCTAGAAGTCAATCCACAAACTCTGATGATTAGATCTTTAGCTGGAATTGTTTTTCACAAGAATAACACCCCAACCACACCCTTGACACATTGTGCATGTGGTTATGAGGCTCAAACTACACCCATATGCCTACCTACATGTGCTTATGACAAAAATTTCCTAGTTTTATGCATGCATTTGCGAGGTCTATGCCACTATTTTAGGCTAGCCTCCAAACCACTACCCATAACTATCTATGACTTTGTAGAAACATAACTAAAATGAAAATAATTACATGATCCAGGTGGATATTGGTGGCCACCCACCTATTCCATTTGGACCCGAACCATTAGTTCTTTTAGTTTTTCAGTTTCAACACAACTTACTATTTATCAGTTTTTCGGGTCATGAACTTTCAGAGCCGTTTTGAAGCCCTAATGATCCAGGTGGATATTGGTGGCCACTCACCTATTCCATTTGAACCCCCACCATCGGTTCTTTCATTTTTTCAGTTTCAGCATAACTTACTATTTTTAGCAGTTGTTCGGGTCCTGAACTTTCAGAGTTATTTTGAGGCCCTAAACGACTTTTTTTGGGGAAAATGGGAGCAACATGGAATTTCCTTCGATGTTTCTCATGTCAAAAGGTGTAGTCCTCGGATAGATATTTCTAACAAGGTATTTAGCGCCTAAAACGAAGATCATATGCTAAAGTTATGTCCCCGGGAGGATTGATCTACCAATTTACCCAAGTAGGCCCATAGTTTTGGTGCTTCATCTCCTAGGGTTAAGCTTTTGGATGTTTATGGTTTTCCTTTGTTTCTAAACAACAAATAGGCCTTCGAGCCTCATTGTAACACAATTTAGAGGTCTGTAGCCTTCGCATCTCTTCTCAGAGATAAGCCTACTAGCGCCATAGCTAGTTTATTTCCATTATGTCTATAAGAATATTTCTGTTATATGATATTAATGAAATGAATTTTTATTTCCGATGCATCTCTGTATATTATTGTGTTCCTTCATAAATCCAAATCAATGGTATCAAATCAGTCTTCTCCTTCTCTATTTTTCTTTGTATGCCCCCAACGAGGTCAGGGTATAAGGAGTTAGGGCTCGATCTGGTTGAACCCTTGCAAGATTAGCCTCACAAACCCTAATGACCTCCCATGGAGGAAGAAAAGAAAGATGAGGGAGCAGGAGATCCTATCAAATTATTTCTTGAGAAGGCCCTCGATAAATAGAGGAACGCGATGATTGATAACTTTGCTCAGATCCTTCAACGGCTACCCACCAACAGTGCATCTACATCCAACAGCCACTCTGGAGGCACCTCTCCTTTCAAGGTACATTTCAACTTAAACATTCTTGTATTTGAAGGCTAGATAGATGCAGACACCATAGATATATGTTTAAATTTGATGGAAGGATATTTCTCGGCCCATGATTTCTCCAACCGAGAAGATATTACTTTTTCACTCCTCATAGTTTCCCCCCATGTCAAATACTTGTGGGAAACCTACTGTGAGCAGAAGGATGAGAGGGAACCCTCTCTGTTCTCAGCTACACCCACCTGGAATTCGTTCCGAGATGGAATCTGTTGAAAAGTACAACTAGGATCGGTCTTCATATTGACTATGTAATTATGTATTTATGTAAATAAGAATACAAAGATAATAAAATGTATATTTGTTGCACTTTCTTAATGGGTTTCATGAGCAAGATTTTATTCTAGGTTAATAGAATTCTTCTTGATGTCTATTAGGGTTTTTTTCTTCTAGTTATAAATTTAATTAAGTGTCATATATATGAAGGATCTAGTCTAAATAAATGCTCCAAGACCTTGCCAAAGAAACTGTGTAAGAATGATTTAATTTAGCCCTTAAACCTCGCTGGAAGGTAAGCCACAACGCTGGAATTATTGCACTTCAAGTCAACCTAATGCACAGTAATAAAGTTGGCTTACTAGTTGGCTGTAAGGTTAGCTCAAATACAAGTTGGATCAACTATTTATACCCACCTATGCCGTGCATAAAAGCACAGAATTTGCAGACTACTCTGAGTTAAAAATGTGGATTTCAGGAGATTGTAAATGCGGATTTCTGAAGCAATAAAATGTGGATTTATTGGTGTAATAAATGTGTATTTACTAAAGAAATAAATGTGGATTTCTGAAAATGTGATCAGGCTTATAAATACTGAAGTTTGTTGATAATGCTAAGTAAAAATTGCAGAGTACAGGAGTGAAAAATGCGGACCACAGAAGTTATAAGTGCAAATTTTCAAAGGTGATTTCAAAGGTCTATAAGTGCAGATTCTTCAAGAGGATATAAGTGGGGTTATTTAAGATCTTGTAAAGGGTTAAGCAAATAAAAGAACCTGAAACTTAAGCAAATTTGAAGGTAGTGTACAAGGTACAAATGTATGCAAGGTGACTCAATCTCCAATAGAGAATATTCAGTGTAGATTGGAGCAGAAGAGAAGGATAAGCGTTGAAGGCAGTCAAAGAAGTAAAGAAAAGGTCTTGGACGCATTATGATCCAGGTGGATATTGGTGGCCACCCGCCTATTCCACTTGGGGCCCCACCATTTTCTCTTTCAGTTTTTCAGTTTCGACACAACTTACTATTTTTAGCAGTTTTTCGGGTCTTGAACTTCCGGAGCCGTTTTGAGGCCCTAAACGACATTTTTTGGGCATCGTTTTTGTGGTGAGATTGATTTCGTACCGTAATCTACATTCGCGGTCAACAGTTGTAGTCCTCGGATAGATATTTCTAACGATGTATCTGTTACACAACATTTTTTCACCGTCCTTGCAATCCCCATCCCGCACATTGGGGGACCATTTTTGTGACTAATAAGAAGTTTCATGCCTTGAAAATACCATCATTTCATCCCTTTCCATGAGGAAAAAATTCCTTCTGTTGACAATTCCTTGAGCAGACGATCAGAAACACATGTTTTTGGGTTGGTGCTAGTAGACCATAACACTGGGCCTCGCGCCAATGAGGAAGATTAACACTAGGCCTCGTGCCCATTAGCGCTCTGTCCTAGTGAGATACCCGTGCCAAGCTATTTTTGGAATGTTTTTTAAAAATAGAGGTGAAGTTTCCATACTAAAAACTTCGTGGGCGAGTCAGCCTAGGTGGTTTGACTGAAAAACCACGACCACCCTCCTTTGGCCTCTTGTTTCCACCTTTTGGGGAAACCTCCCAAAGGATAAGGCCTCCCTTCCACCATTGTAGGGATCCCAACCTCCTCCTCTCCCTCTATAAATAAATTTATATCCCATTGATACACTAGCTGAACAATTATAGTTGAAAGGCTGAAGGGAATTGCTGAACATTTTTCTAGGGAGATAGAACAGAGAAAGAGACCTTTGTCGAGAGAGAGCTTAGGCTTGTGTCCTCACCTCATTCCAATTCCCCAAAGATCCTTCGAGACACGCTTTGACTGAACCCACTGAAGGAGGCTGTGACGTGAAGGCTCTAGTTGTAATCTCTTTCTTCTATTTATATATACATGAATATTGTATGGTTCCCATCTTGTGTTAATATGGTTTATTTTATGCAATGTGTTTAGTCCTCCTTGACTAACTAGTTAGCTACGAATGCAATTATTGTCTTGTATGTTGCTCTTGTCTTTGATCTTTGCGCAAGAATATGAGTACCATTGATGAAGGACCGCGACCTCTCAGGACAAAGATCAAGAGGTTGCTACTGCTATAGCTGCAACAATCGATTTGGACTCTAGGTAGGATAATCCACCCCAAACTATTTCATTTGTTAGCTAGGAACCTACACCTTAACTTGTTCCCTTGTTGCTAGACCCACTCTAGGGCTAGAGGGATCGTCTCTGTCCACAGAGAGGATTTACCTTTCCAACAAGTTGGCGACTCCACTGTGGATCAGTGTGAGTTTTTGTCTCGTTGCTCATTGGGAATTTGCCTTGTCGAATCGACTTCGGTCGTTTGATTGCTTGTCTGTCTTTTTTGGCTTGCTTGACTATTTGGAATCCTCCTGTTTAGCTCCAAAGTGTCAAGAGTGACTTATTCTCACTAGTTTTTCCCTTTTCCCATATTTTTCTGGCATGGCATGGGTTTGCTTTGAATAGTCATGCCAATTGGCACTTGTTGTTTTTGTTGCAGTTGCGCCAACCCCTGTTTGGCGCAGATTACCGCCTTATAGTCGCGCTGAATCCTATAGGATTTTGTTTGACCTTCCTTCTGAGTTTTTGGTCAGCTATGCTTGACTCTGGGTTGTTTATTTGATTTGAAATTGGTCTTTTGGGCTTGTTCCGACTATTGTAAGCTAGCGCTTCTCAACTGTTTGTCTATTCTCACATCGGTGCAGTTCATAGCCCTAAGGTTTCTAGGTATATTTTACTCGATAAGCCTTCTTATTGAAGTTTAGCTTTTTTATTGTCATCAGTTTGATTCCCTAATCAATTGTGTTGGTCTTCCTTAATCCTTTGTGTTTTGGTTTTTTGAATGATTACCTTTTTGTTTGACTCTCCATTTCTTCACTTCTAGCATAGATCACATTGCTTGTTTGGGTCATTTGAAAGCTTTTGGTCTATTTGAAAGAGTGCATCATTGGTTTGAGTGCGTTTTGATGCATGTATTGCTTTTGGATTATTAATTTTAGGATATTTACATTCGTAGTGCTCTATACTAGTGTTTTATTTGATTTTTAATGTAATTAGTGCATTGTGTGCTTCATTCATTCAAAAAACAAAAAAAAATTCATTATTCTGTTTGCATTGAAAATGAAAATTTATTTTGCATAACTAGCTCTTAATGAACTAGGAAAGAGTTTTTTTCTTTTCATTTGGTTGCATTAGATGCATTAGTGTATTTCTTCGTCTGATTTCATTGTTTTCTACTTTCTAAAAGATCTCTATCCTTCTCTTAATTAGCATTCATCGAACAGAAAATGGTTTTCTTTTGCATATAGCATGCATTCAGGAATTTGAGATCCCATTCGGTAAGGCCTTGAAACTGAAACATTAATTCAAGATCAACTTTAAAATTTATTCAATCAATCTAAGGAAACATTCGAACCTAACACAAAAATTTTTAGAGGTCTAGGCTAGTGACGTGTTCCAGCATCGTTAAACCTAGTAGCTATTGTTCTCCACCTGGCTTTAGATAGCATTAGTACGAACTTTTGCTCTCTGTACCATCACATATATAAAGGGAGACCCGCATAGCTTCAAATCCTTTATCCATAGGAAGCCGAGTCTGCCGCCCTATAACCGTGATACACCAAACACAACATTCGAGGAGACTACCTGCACATATGTTAAGTCCTTGGTCATTTCTCTTTCATTTGATCACCAAGGTGTATATGGCAGTTCACGGAAACTTGGTACACCCTCTTGCTTAGATTACCTAAGTATTCATTTTCATCTTTTCGTGACTCCTTAAAAAGGAAAAGATCATTGAGCACTTGTCCTTTCACGCTCGTTTAATTCTGAAAGTGACTAGAGTCATCTTTTGTCTGTTTCTCCACTACAAGAAAAAAGGACATTGGTGAGGGGCGAAAATGGTCACCATAAGCTCATTGGTGAGGGTCAAAAGAGCCTTCGTCACCAAAAATTGAACGTCACCAAAAGTGGCGTCGCCGAAAGTATAGGTGTTGTGGTGACATTCAAGTTCCGTCACCAATAATGATTTATAGTGACAGATAGTGACCGTCACCATTTCATATGAGCAATGGTGACGGAAAATAGCCTCTGTCACCAAAAAACTTAACGTCACCAGAGGTGGCGTCGCCGAAAGTATAGGTGTTGTGGTGACATTCAAGGTCCGTCACCAATCATGATTTATAGTGATGGATAGTGACCGTCACCATTTCATATGAGAAATGGTGACAGACAATAGCCTCCGTCACCAAAAAATTGAACGTCACCAAAGGTAGCATCGCCAAAAGTATGTGTTGTGGTGACATTCAAGGTCCGTCATGAATATTGATTATAATGACGAATAGTGACCGTCACCATTTCATATGAACAACAACGATTTTTTGTGATGGACCTTTCATGGCCGTCACTATTGGTGCATATATATGGCGACATTCATTGAACGTCACCATAAATTCATTGATGACATCAAGCTCCATCACAAATAATGACTATAATGAAAAACAGTGACCCTCACCATTTCATATCGACAACAAAGATTTATGGTGACAAACTTTTAATGGTCGTCACTATTGATGCGTATATATGGTGGCGTTCGTTGACCGTCACCATTTTATATTTTTGCGAGGGTCCAAAAATGTCACCATAAGCTCATTGGTGATAGTCAAAAGAGCATCTGTCACCAAAAACTGATCGTCGTCATTCCCTATGAATATCAGGGCACGATGGAATTGAACCACCAACCTCTTGCTTGTAAAGCAGGTGCTCTTCCATTGAGCTAGCACCCTTTAAAGAATTAGACTTTAAACTAGCAATTGCCCCTAAAGGTGCAAAGATACACCAAAGGAATAGAAAATCTAGAGAGATCAAAAGTTGCTAGAAATAATATGTTCAATATACAAAATAAAAAGACAATAAGAATAGCTTTTGATATAATCTAACAAAGCATGTACTATGTAGGAGAATAACTAGAAAGCACAACTAGAAATTTGAATCACAACACAACAATATAAAAGAACATGCAACATGAAAGGAACAACTCTAGAGTTTTAGAAATATGAACAATCCATGGGCTTGTTCTTATATATTGATATAGATAACGAAATAGAAATATAGATTTATGAAATTCAAGTATCACACAAGAATGTCTTAAACAAATATCGATATGTAAAATAGTATTTTTTTCATTTGGATTTACCTTTCAGAACCTATTGAAAAATTTTCCACAGAAACAGCCAATAACCATAACAACATAGACCTCAGGAGCACTAGAGAAGTATTCAAAGCAAATGATGAAAAGTGTATCTAGAAAGAACTGAAAACCCTCTGAAGTAAACCACGCATTTATCATCGTGACTAGTACACTTGCAAAAAAAGATCAGAATAGATTATGAACTATTCCACCAAAAAACAATGAAATTTTCCACTAAAATACAGTTTCAAATTAATCACTAGCATGACGCTAACTTCTCTGCAAAAATAGGGAAGTTTCAAGATAATGTATAATAGCTTGCATGGAAATCATGTTGATAAAACCTTCCAAGGAATAAGACCATAGCAGTCAACAAGAGTGCCATCATACTTAATACTATCAAAGAGTGGTCAATAGCAAAAGTGAATTGACGAACCTTCATAACTTGCATTGGTTCCTTATCCTTCATCCAACCCTAAAATTTTAGACCAAGGTTAACATTTTGAAGGAAAATTAAGAAAATTCACATGATCTTGTGAAATAATATTTTTATCACTACCATTAACTATAATGCAACAGTTTTGCACAAACAAAGCATCCTTGTCTAAAGTGAAGTAGTCAATGACGATTAAGACTAATTGTGGGCTTGGAATTGTTTTTCCATTTTTTTTTTGAATTGTTAGAATTATCGTACTTAGTAGCAGAGGCATTCCCACCATGGATTGGGAAGTCCATAACAACCACTTATGTAACTGGGATTGTTGACTATAATCATTTTAACCTTCTCCTTCCTTTTGCTCAGCCACTGAAATATATGTTGAGAACTCTTTGCTTATAACTACGAACCAAGAGTGACAAAGTTCTGGACAGTTCCTTGGTCTAAAGAGGCTAGAAGCTCATGCAACACTAGAAGGTTATTTTATTGGGTAAAGAGAATACTATGTGCATCTTGCAGATGCAAATTGCTCTTGCACATGATGGGAAAAAGGGCTTGCAAAAAGATGCCCTGTGTGCAGCATCAACACACACAACATTCTCTTTTTCCCAATGCACTAACCTTCTAGTTGTGGCCAAATAGCACTTGGGTCATAGTGGCAAGGCGTTCAGTAGCAAGCACTTACCAAATTTTCCACAATTTGCGCTATTGTACCAGAACTAGATCTTGTACCTATGCTAAGATGTGAGGTGTTTCCACTAGAAGACATCAAGCAGCGTGTTTATTATTCAGAGCTGACAAAATTGAGAAACACCTTAACCAGGGAGAAACAGTCAGAAAGAAATGAACAAATAATAATAATAATAACTCTAGAAGATTATAAATAGAAAACCCTGCTATCACTGCATTGGAGGTGCAGGCCTTCACTTTTTTATTTTTCATTATAATTTGCACAAAATCCCTCCAATCACAGCCTCTCACATTTTTTCATTTAGCAATAGTTAAAGCCTTTTTCATTTGTTCACGTATGAATCCCAATGGACAGTTGGTGTTATATATGACATACATAACAATTAGGAAGCCAAAACAAGTAAATTCAATGTTTCAACTGTAACTTCTTATCAGGAAATGTTAGTTACAGTAACAACAATGGTATGCCAATTGCATAAGCCATATGTATCTCCTGTGGAAAGGCTAATTGTAATCCTCGTGTGAGCCAAAATCTCAATAAATAGCAACATAAAGAACTAATATGCAGCAGAATTGTTGTAGAAACTATTTTAGAAATGGGAAAGGTAGTGAATTATGGAATAGCATATCATGCATACTACCTATTTAGTTGCTTACCCTACAATATCTACTATCATTTTCAATTGGAAAGACACACTAAGTGAACCTTGGGATTGAATTCTTCTGACAGAGCAGTGCTCGGACGAAGATCAGATCTAAGTGCTTCAGTGCAATGAGGGGCAAAGGAAATTATTGGTCGAAGGATATTCTCTAGGACTAAGAGTACATAACAGAGAGGCAGCAGAACCAACAGAAGAAGCAGCGAAGCCACTAGGAGGTGTGATACAGTCCCCAAAAGGGGTGATGCAGGCCCACAAAGAGATTGTGCATTGTTTCCGTGAGACAATCCGAGTTTTTGCTGGAGATCAGTTTCTGAGCTGGGAAGGATGAAACTTGATTTTCCGAGAGGCGGATCGATTTAGAGAAGAGGTGACACAATCCATAGCCATACCCACACAGGCTTATGCATCTACTGCGCATATGCAATGCGAAGGGAGCTGGGGTTTCGCCAGTTCAGATCTGGGTCAGCCGGGGCTTGATGTGTGAGGTAACACTCACTATATTTTTGTCTGTCGTGATTTCTATGTACTGGATAGACAGCAAGGCATCCAGAGATTGTATTCAAAAACTACTGCTTAATAATACAAATCCTTAGAATTTTCTACACCGGTTTGCCCACATTGAGTTTTTCCCGGGACTTAGTCCAAAATAAAGGTGTCATATGTGTGATTTATTTCTTGCTCGGTTTCCTTGTTTCATAATCATATTTAATTAAGTGTAGGCTGCTTCAGTAGTTTACTTCATTAATTCATGATGCAATCTGAATTAATTTTGTAAATGTAATTTACATAATAGGAGAAGTAAGCTCAGATAGTTGCAGTAGGATTCCTAATATTGTCAGATCTAGGAATTTTCACATTCTGGGCCACTGGTAGGCCACAGGCCTATTTTCTCCTGATCAGATAAGTGGATGATGTGCTAAAGGGCTATCTTCTAGCCTACGCTGGCAACAAATTTTAACCATAATAATTGAAGGAAATATGCAGTGATTAAGGAGGTCTGGGTATGAAGAAAAGAGGGTTGTATTCAGCTGATAGCAAACCCTTACTCGTGATCATTATTTCATATTGATTGTTTCAAATTGGCAAGTCATTCTTATTGTACTCTCTCTCTTTCTCTGTTGGACATTTTATTTTAATAATAAGAAGAATTGATGAAGGGTTTTCTCCATCTTGGGGTTTTTCCCTGGCTTGTGCCACATACTTGTGTTCTCTTGTCTCGGCTTGTCTTCTGAATCAATCATACATGTTCTTTCTTAAGTTTCTATCAATGGAAAATGATTCAGTGCTAATAAAATTATAATGGGCTTATATGGACTTTTAAGTTACTGTGTTAAGCAAGAACATGTTAATCTAAATTAACATAGTATAAGAGCTAGGAGAGGACAAGCCCAAGCAAGAGTGGAAAAAGAAAGAAATCGCTGGAAGAACTTTGTTGACTAGACTTTATGGATTGTGGAATGTTGCACAAGAAGAGGATCTCGAAATATTCAGACCGGAAATAGGGAGAAAACCCTTTAATTTTAATAGCCCTAATCAGAGACTCAATTTCAGTCCAATGTGTAAAGGATTAGTTCTGCATTAGTTGAGCTCTTTATTCATGATTTGGATGTAAAATGTGATCTGAGGATTTAGATGAAAATCAGGTCTCTTTTTTTCAAGTTTGGTTGACTGTCGCTAGTATCCATTCACTCCCAGTCAGTATACAAGCCTCGCTTGAATTCGACATTCTGCCACAAGTCTCTTGTTCCCTGTTTACTGGTATCTCTCTCATGGCAAGCAAATAAGCAAAGTTTTTTTCTGTAAATAAGATCGAAGGGCCTTCTTTTGTTATTTTGTTTTGGCTCGACCTCTTGCATTTTGTAATTTTGGTCCAGCAAAAAGAAGCCCATCATCTCTACAACCAAAAAGGAATGATTAATGTGATTCAGTTGTTTTCTATGGGGTTTCGTTGGTGTCACTTGCAATACTTTCTTTCCCAGCTCATTAACCTTGCATGAAGGCCACTCCTGTGGAATTTTCTTTGACTATTCCTGTGGCATTGAAAAAGCTTTTTTTTTTACTTAGGGTGAGTTTTGGGGCTTCTGGGATTCATTCTGTTTTGTTACAGGGTCATTTGCCTTGAAAGAGATCGGTGGTTTGAAAGTTTTCAAATTCTAGTCTTGGTTTCAAGAGAATCTAGTCAATCGTTGGAATGAAGTGGACTTATGTTGAACTATAACTTTCCAGTTTGAAAATTTTCTACTCAATGTATCTTTGGTGACCTCATGATAGTTCTTGGATCTGCAAAGCTCTGATCTGTGGCCATATGGAATTGGATCTGCAACTCTTTGTTGTTCGATCTACATCCTAGGTTAATCTGTATTAATTCAGTGGCAATCATACAAGTTTTAACAGTCCAAACTCATCTTGGCATGTGACAGTGACATGGTTGGGTGACTAATGTGATCAAACTCATAAGGAGGCTGGTTATAACATATGCCTTTTTAAAGGCACAAATCTTGCAAATAAATCATTGAGGCTAATATTTTTCAACTCTCAGTCCTTAAAGCTCACTTCTGGAGTTTCCATAATCGTTTGAAATTTGTGGAAGGTTCTATATATATACTCTGTCACAGTCTCATTGAAGTGGACCATTCAAACTTCATTCTAATTTCTGACCGTTTCAAGGACTGAAAAAATTCTTGTGTTGAAGGAATTGTGGAATTTTCTTTGACTATTCCTGTGGCATTGAAAAAAATTTTGGCTTAGGGTGAGTTTTGGGGCTTTTGGGATTCATTCTGTTTTGTTACAGGGTCATTTTCCTTAAAATAGATCGGTGGTTTGAAATTTTTCACATGTATTCACAGGACGAGCAAAAACTAGGGAAATTAAAGGTGATTAAACTTATATCTACATATGGTTCACGATTTTGATTTGTGACTATGATGGTATAATGTGTTTTATGTTTATGATTGCAGATGTTGTTGAAATGGAGGCTTTATTATTATATGTTGCAAGAAACAGTGAACACACAAAAATATGGAGGGAGGAATATCAAAGGCATCATGATGCCCAAAAAAGGTGTTGTTTGTCATATGTATCTCGAGGTGGTCATAATTCATCTTCACATTCAACAATAATGAGAAAATTTGAAAATGATTGGCCTCCAGCTATGAGTTTAAAATATTTGAGGGATAGAGTAGCAAGCGCATGCAGAAATAATGATGAAAGACTTACGACACATGTATTGGACATTATAAAAGGACTAGAAGAGAATAAAGTGACTCATTATAAGGGGTTGTGGTGCAAGGGTCGTCATTACCGTGTTCGAAAGCTAGATGAAAATCGACAAACATTTGACTGTGGAATCGCTGCATATTTTACAGTAGATTTTCAGTCACATGTTCGTGATGGAAACATAAAAACCGACACCTTGAGATACTATGGATTAATCGAAGATATCTTAGAGCTTAACTTCAGATCTTTCAAGGTGGTATTATTTGAAGCTAAGTGGTTTAGAAATATTGTAGTTGGAAATCATCCAACAACATATATGCATGAGAATGGTTTTTGCATCATCAATCATACCAGGTTTGAGCAAAAAGATGAACCATATGTTTTCCCTGACCAATGTGAGCAAATATTTTTATGTTGTCATCCTACAGAACGATCAAAGTCATTTGTCATTGAGTATAATCCTAGATCAATAAGAGTCTTCCAACCTTCACATGAAGAACAACCTATCTCAGCAGAAATGTCATCTAATGGTAGCTCAGATGATGAATTTAATGGGCAAGAAGACATGCTTGAAATGTACAATGGCTATTCAAATGATTTTGATGATTAATGACAAATTCTATGAATAGTTCTACTCAAGAAAATGTAAATGTCTAGTAGCTC